>JAACNH010002554.1:0-38168 GCA_019447015.1 Hymenochirus boettgeri
AAATTTTGGGTGGACATGCCATCTTCCTGATTTACTATCTTTGCTTTTGGTAGTATTTTCCAGGATTCTTAAAATTCCTCAAAGGTGCAATTTTTGGACAATTTGAAAACTGTTTTAGAAATATTGAAAAATTTGAAATTTGAAAATTTTTAGGAAAATATTGAAATCTTTTCTTTTTTCATTTTTTTTTTTTATACTCCTCGAATATTTGCTAAAACTGTCAAAAACAATTCTGCAGTCCTCAACAAAATAAAACTCTCAGACATTACGCAAAATTTGGAGTTCTGGCGGGATCGTAAAAATTTGTGAAATCTGCTTTTGATATCAGGTTCCTGTTCAGGAACCATCTGTCTATCCAGATCGCATTACATACAGGTTAATTGTACACTGAAGGAATTAGAGATAGAGAAATATTAAACATATGATAAAAGAAATTTTAATTGAGTTGAAAAATAAGAGATCACAACCTTAAACAAGATTTAACATGTAATACATACATGACATCCTATTCTACCCTCATGATCCCTAAGCAACCATGTAATAATTCCCAGTGCACCAGTCTTCAATTTCCCCCCCCTTACAGGTCCCCTCATACCTCTTGTAATAATACCAAGTGTCTCAGTCCCCATTCCACCCTCCATGTATACTCATGCCTATTGGAATAATACAGTGTCTACAGTCCCGATTCCACCCTCCCTGGACCCACTCATTCCCCTTGTACTAATACCAGTGTCTACAGTCCCATTCACCCTTCTGTAATCCCTCATGCCCCTTGTAAGAATACCAGTGTATCCAGTACCATTTTCACCATCCTGTACCCCCTCATTACCATTGTAATGTATACCAGTTGTATCCACGTCCCAATTCCAACCCTCCCGGTGACCCCCTCATGCCCCGTGGTAAATAATACCAGTGTTCCAGATTCCCCTTGCCACCATCCCTGTAACCCTTCATTTCCTTGTAATATTACCTAGTGTCTCCAGCCCATTCCCACAACCTCCAGTACCCCTCATTCCCCTGTAATAAATAAGTGTCTCATCCCATTTCCACCCTCCCTGTACCCCTTAAGGCCATTGTAATAATTACCAGTGTCTCCAGTCCCAATTCCACCCTCCCTGTACCCCTATGCCCCTTGTAATAATACCAGTGTCTCCAGTCCCATTCCACCCTCCCTGTACCCCTCATGTACATTGTAATAATCCAGTGTCTACAGTCCCCATTCCACCCGCCTGTTACCCCTATGCCCCTTGTAATATTACCAGTGTATCACAGTCCCCATTCCAACCTCCTGTACCCTTATTCCCCTTGTAAATAATACCGGTATCCAGTCCCATTCCACCATCCCTGTACCCCCTCATGCCCCTTTGTAATTAATACCAGCGTTCCAGTCCCCATTCCACACTCTGTAACCCTCATTCCCCTTGTAATAATACAGTGTCTGCGTCACCATTCCACCCTCCCTGTACCATCATGCCCCTTGAATAATACCGTGCGCTCCAAGCCCTTTCTACCCCTGTATCCCCCTGCCCTTGTAACTCAACAGTTTGCCTCCAGTCCCTAGTCACCTCCCTGACCCCTAGCCCATCTGTAAAATACCAATGCCTCCAGTTCCCATCCACCCTTCCCCTGTACCCCTCAGTCCATTGTAATTATACCAGTGTCCTCCAGTCCCCATTCCACCCTACGTTGGACCCCTCATTCATCTGTAATACTACAAGTGTCTCCAGCCCCATAAACCCTCCCTTAACACTCATTCCCCTTGTAAAATACCAGTTGTCTCCAGTCCCCAATTCAACCCTCCCGTTCCCTCAATCGCCTTGTAATAATACCGTGTATCCAGTCCCCATTCCACCCTCCTGTACACCGCATGCCCCTTGTAATAATCCAATGCCTCCGTCCCCATTCACCACCCTCCTATATCCCTCATGCCCCCTTTGGAATAATTACAGTGTCTCCAGTCCCCATTCACCATCACTGCTATCCCTCAATC
Source organism: Hymenochirus boettgeri (assembly GCA_019447015.1). NCBI lineage: Eukaryota > Metazoa > Chordata > Amphibia > Anura > Pipidae > Hymenochirus > Hymenochirus boettgeri. The sequence goes on from JAACNH010002554.1 coordinate 1,991, forward strand.
CCCTTTGTATAATACCAGTGTCTCAGTCCACCTTCACCCCTCCCGGTTACCCCTCATTCCTTGTAATAATACCAATGCCTCAGTCCCATTCCACCCTCCCTGTATCCATCATGCAATCTGTAATATACCATGGCCTACAGTCCCCATTCCACCCTACCGACCCACTCATTGCCCCTTGTAATTCATACCAGTGCCCTCAGTCCCCCTTCCACCTCCCTGTACCCTCATGACCCCTTGTAATAATACCAGTGCAATCCAGTCCCTTTTCCACCCACCCTGTACCCCTCATGCCCCTGGTAATAATACCAGTGCCTCCAGTCCCCATCCACCCTCATCGTACCCTCGTGCCCTGTAATAATACAATGCCTCCAGTCCCATTCCACCAACCCTGTATCCCTAATCCCCTTGTTTACTAATACAGTGCCTCCAGTCGCCGTTCAACCCTCCCGCGTTACCCTCATTCGCCCCTGTAATAATACCATGCCTCCAGTCCCCATTCCACCCTCCCTGTATCCTCAGTTCCCCTGGTAATATACCAGGTCTCCAGTCCCCATCCACCCTCCCTGTACCCCTCATGCCCTTTGTAATAACCAGTGTCTCCAGTAATGATTTCCACCCTCCCTGTACCCCTCATTACCCTTGTTGTAATAATACCAGTGTCTCGAGTCACCATTCCACTCCCTGACCATCATTCCCTTGTAATCATACCAGATGTCTCCAGTCCCCATCCACCCTCTGTACCCCTCATACATTGTAATGAATTACCAGTGTCTTGAGTCCCCCATTCCACCCACCCTGTACCCCTCTTTCCCTGTACTAATACGCGTGTTCTCAGTCCCCATTCACCCCGTACCCTCATTCCCCTTGTAATATACCAGTGTTTACAGTCATATTCCACCCTCCTGTACCCCTCATTCCATTGTAATAATACCAGTGCCCCAGTTCCCCATTCCACCATACTGTACCCCTCATGCCCCTTGGTACATAATACCAGTTGTCTCCAGCCCCAATTCACCCTCCCTGTTTACCATCATGCCCCTTGTAATAATACCAGGTCTCCAGTCCCTTCCACCCGCCCTGTACCCCTTCATTCCCTTGTAATAATACCAGTTGTCTGAGTTTCCCCATTCCACCATCCTGTACCCCTGTGTATCCCCTTGAATAATACCATTGTCTCCAGTCCATTCCACCCACCTGTACCCATCATTCCCCCTGTAATAATACCAGTGTTTCAGGTCCCTTTCCACCTACCTGTCCCTCATGCCCCTTGTAATAATACCCAAGTGTCTCCAGTACCCATCTCCACCCTTCCCTGTACCCCTCATTCCCTTGTAATTAATACCAGGTCTCAGTCCCAATTCCCACCATCCTGTACCCCTTCATTCCCCCGTAATAATCAGTGTCTCCAGGTCCCATATTCCACCCTCCCCTGTACCCTCATGCCCCTTGTAATAATACCAGTGTCTCCAGTCATGATTCAACCCTCACTGTACCCCTATGCCCCTTTGTAATAACACCAGTGTCTCCGGTTCCCCATTCCACCCTCCCTGTACCCATCATGCCAACATGTAATAATACCAGTGTCTCAAGTCCCAATTCCCACCCCTCCATGGACCCCCTCATGCCCCTTGTAATAATACCAGTGTCTCCAGTACCCATTCAACCATCCCTGGTACCCCTAATTCCCCTTGTAATAAGACCAGTGTATACAATCCCATTCACCTCCCTGACCCCTCATTAATTGGTTGAAAAAGCCAAATTACTGTGTCTTTCTATTTCATCTTCTTCTTCTTCACTTTTTCTTCCGTTTTTATTCTTCCACTTTTTTGGGACTGTATTCCTCCACAGTTAGTTTTGACGATGAAGACAGGAAATTTGGTACAGACGTGTGGTCGCATATAAGAGAAGTGTGCTTCTTCTAGCTAAGGAATCCAAGGAAGCGTCTACGGCGGATTGTAGAATTTTCCCATCGTCTATAATCGGTAACCAATCCTTCAAAAAGTGGATATTTCCAAAAAACCCAGTGTTGTTTGCATGTAATAAATACAAATGGGTGGAACCACCAACCCCCCACACAGACCCAGGTACACCACTTACAGACTACCGATAAGGCTGACAGTCTCTGGAACACGTTTAAGTACCCCAATTTTACTATTCCCTTACAAAAGATAATAAAAAAACAATACAGTAACAGCGACAGGTAGAGGATCAACAAATAATACAGACAGCAAAGACAGGAGGAAGAGGTAAGAAATAATACAGGGAACCGAGACAAGAAGATAATAAAACAATACAGGTACCAGGCCTGATAAATGGTACAGGTAATAAAGTCAGGAAGAGGATACTAAAATAATACAGCTAAACAGAGCAGAAGGAAACAGAAAGAAAGGGGATTAAAAAATTAATGGATAATAAATAATACAAGGTACAGAGATAGGTAGAGGATAATAAAACAATACAGGTAACAGAGACAGATGATACATTGTCAAGGTAACAGAGACAGGAAGATGATAATTAAAATAATACAGGTAGCAGGGACCAGGGACAAGGGTTATAATAAATAATGGAAAAAATAAATAATCAGAAAACACACAAAATGATAATAAATAACAAAGGTAAACAGAGTTAGGAAAGAAGATAATAAATAAATACAGGTAACAGATTGGAAGAGTGTATAAAACAATTACAGGTAGGTGGGTAACAGCGGACAGGTGGCGGATAATAGATATAACAGGGTACACAGACAGGTAGAGGATATTAAATAATACAAGTAACAGAGACAGGTAGTGGATAATAGAAATAAACGGTAACGAACAGGTAGAGGATAATAAATAATATCAAGTAAACAGAGACAGGTATGGATTAAATAGATAATACAGGTAACAGACAGGGAAGAGGAAGAATAAACAATAAGGTAAACAGTCAGGAAGGTGATAATAAAACAGTACAGGACAAAACAAAGACAGTAGTGGAGAATAAAATAGATAACAGGACAGGTAAGAGCATAATAAGTAATACATGTAAAGAAACATGCAATTATTTTAATAAATAATAAAGAGAAAGAAGTGGATCATGAATAAGGCTATAAAAAACAGGAAACATTGACAGGTAATGAATATAAAAAATACAGGTAACAATCAGGGAAGAAAGATAATAAATATACAGGGGGTAACAGAGACAGGTGAGGATAATAAATAATACAGGTAACAGAGGACAGGTAGTGATAATATACAATACAGGTAACAGGAGAGATACTAAAATAATACAGATAATGGACCGGAAGAGGATAATACATAATACAGGTAACGGAGACGGTAGAGCGATAATAAAACATACTGGTTACAGAGAAAGGTGTTTGGTAGAGGATAATAAATAATAAGGTAACAGAGACAGGTTAGAGGATATAAACAATAAAGGTAAACAGGACAGGTAGAAGAATAGTAACTAATACAGTAAACAGGGACAGTAGAGGATAATAAAAACAATACAGGTAACAGAGCAGGGAGAGGATAATAAATAATACAGTAGCAGTGATACATAGAGGGATAGAAACAATACAGTAACAGACAGGTAGAGGATTATTAAATAATACAGGTAGCAGTGACACATAGGGATAAAAACAATACAGTAACAGACAGGTAGAAGATAATAAAATTACAGTAGCTTTTTAGCGTGACCACATAGAGGAAAGAAACAAAAGGTATACAGAAAGGTAGAAGATAATAAATAATAAGGTTAGCAGTGACACATAGAGGATTATAAACAATACAGGTCACGGACCGGTAGGAAGATAATTAAATAATACAGTAGCAGTGACCACATAGAGGACTTCTAAACAATACAGGTAAAGACAGGTAGAGGGTAATAAATAAGGAGAAATGGATGGAAGAGCTTGAGAGAGGGTGTAACAGCCGGTTAGTTTAGCAGTAGTAACAGAGACATTTGATAAAGCATCATCAATAGCATGCTCTTAGCCCAAAGGACGAGAAGAGAATACGCTAAGCAAGATGTTTTGCAAAACCGTTTTTCTTTGCTTCCCTATGAGCGTGGTTGGGAGAGGGAACCCCAGAGGAGAAGCAAGTATAATGACATGCCCATTGCATGTATTTCACATGAGTTGACGCATCAAATACAGGTATTGCTGTGGCAGCTCTAAGATAGCTGTAAGTAAGTAGGGGGTGCTGTCCTACATTTTTATGCTGCCTCCCTTGCAGTGGCAAGTACATGCCCAGCCTAGATCACCTAGTCACGAAATCCTGCCTGGCCTGATAAAATGAATGCACCAAGAATTTGTTAAAAAACAGGTACATGACTTGTCCATTTCCAGATCCAAAGAGCTAAAAGAGCCTGTACAGAATATATTGTGTTAAAATCGGGATGTGAATATGCATAGAAAATCTAGAAGCATTTTGCTTAGAGAGCCAATCCAATCGGTACTCGGAGATAAAACTGCCAGGGGATATTACACTACATAAGCTATGTAAGCAGAATTAGAGACATGTTTGTTTTGTGTACACTATGCAGATAACAGATCATATATAGGTTCTGCAGTTCCTAGGTTCATGTGAAGCATTACTTAGTATTGCTTAGAGACTGTTATGTTCAACTCTCATTCCCTTCCTATTGAGCCATCCACCTGCCAAAGGTGTTCCTTAATTATATTCAGTTTTTGCCGCTATCACACAAAAAATGATTGAGTCCCTCTTGTGCTTCGTATTTTTCAATCTGGGATTACAACAGGAAACCTCAGTTCATTGCTGGAAAATCAGAGACAAAAACAATATTTACTATAAAGGGAAGTTCAAGGTAATCAAAATTCAAATTTGGCTTGAAAACTTCAGATAATCGAACCCCTTACTGCCCATAGTTACTGCCCACAAGGGACTTGAAAGGATACACAGGATACAAAAGGACCATATTTTAAGATAATAAAGTATTCATTTTGGACAGAAAATAGAGAAATGCTCAAATTATGAGAAAACCTTACCTGGTAACTTTTATGGCATGAAATGTCTTAGAGACTTAAGAGCCTTGGATGGGCACACTTACCCCCTCTGGCACCCCCACAGTAGCGGGCACTGCAGGCCCCAAGTAGTAAGTCCACTGCTATTCACCATATATAGATTATAATAAGGGTTTGGTCACTGTTTTTGCCTTCACCTCAGCAGCAAAAGCTCTAGGATATCTCTATATATATAGGAGATGTAACCCTAAAATGCTGCCTGAGATCCCTGTTATTTCCTCTCCTTTAGGTGTCCTTTTCTTTCCAGGTGGCATCTGTCCCAGTCAAAGGATGTGACAGTTGACATTACTACCTAGAATGCTATTCGCCTAGTGCCTCCTCTGAGCATGTACAAGCCTGTAAAACATTTGGAGGGTGAAGCAAGACAAACGTTTTTAGTGGCATTGCTTAATGCTACCATTTCATTTAGAAGGTGAAACAGGCCATTACTTTCTGTCTCATTTCTTTACATCCAGCTGGTAGGAGGGACTAGAACTAGAATGGAGTTCCCAGACCATACCAGGGAACCAGGTGCCTGTAGGTAAAGTTTAAACTGCCAATATTATCGGAAAGTTCATTCCGAACATTACCCCATTGAATTTAAATGGGCTGTGTTTTCGGATTGTCAAACTTTTTTAGATTTTGACAAACAGACCATCCCTATCCAGCCAGGAGGTCCTGTAATCTGCAGAGAACACAAGCCCCTGACATTAGGCAGGGAGGTTGTTGATTCCTTTATCAACAATTCAGATATAAGATGCAATGAAGCCAGTAATTTGGCACAGTAGGTCCCGACACCTTGGGAGTTGGGACTCATTCAGTAGTATTTATTGCGAAAGAAGATTCTTGTACAGATCATTCTAAATTGAGGTTCGAAGCCAGTTCACTTTAAAAACTAAAAACTTAAGTCCGTTGATCCACAGATATAACTTCTTTCAGTTAATAGCATTAATTTAACTTCAGTTAATAACTTCCCAAGGACCTCCCATACCCTGATATCTTCTAGGAAACATGTTGGAGGTGATAAAGAACATTTACCTACTGATTAAGTAGTTTTCCCATTTATTCACAATATTTTAATGATTCTTCGCATTACAACCTCTAACCCTTTAACAGTATTGTCTGCAGTGACATTGACCACTATTGGTGAACCTTCTGACACTATTACCTTCGTCCATGCTTGAGTACCCTTCTGACCACTCTTGGTGAACTTCTGACCCACTCTTGGTGACCACGGTGGACTTCTGACCACTCTTGGTGGACCTTCTGACCACTACTTGGTGAACCCTCTGACCACTCTGTGCTCCCTGTGTAAAGATTTTCAAACATCTTTTTTTCTTTCTTCCCTTTACTGGACTAAACGAAGATGTTGTAGATAGCTTGTATAGCTTATGATTGGGCTTGTGGCAAGAAACACAAAAGTCTGACTAAAAACAGTGGGCGTGCCTTGAGACTGTGATGCGTGGAAATCCAGTAAAAACACAGTGAAACCATTGACCAACAGTAAAATGAAGAGTAAGGCAAAGATTTGAATATTCTGTCTCACATTCAATGTTGTTTTTGGAGGACTTTATCTGTCCTCGTTAAATTGTATTTAAAACAAGCATATTAAATGCAAATTCCAAAAAAGGCTACAAAATATTGCAGAATTTAGAAATGTAATTATATTTAGACACAGAGGGAGATTCAACTTAAAAGTTTTCTATATCGTTTAAATAAAATTGGTGCTAATTTTGTCCACCCAATTCAGATGTAGCTTCCAATGTTAAAGATCATGATTGGTTGGGTGCAAAATTGCACATTTTAAACGATAGAACACTTTTATTGAATAACCCTTGTAAGTCGCATAAGAAGCCTTGATGCTGAGGACAAGGGAATTACCTAAATACTCGGTCCCTACAAATTCATTCTTTTTAAGTCTAGACCCGAGACTGATACAGTATGAGCTGGGAACCCGTTCATCCTTATGTAAAGAAAAGTTAAATTCTTCCTTTGTGATTGATTTCCTATCGCGGTCTTATAATTCATAGTAGGATTGAAGAAGGGGTTGTTAGCAGTTTTGGTAGACCAGCTTGCAATTGGACTATTTGTTTCAGGAAGCCATTTCAGGACAGATTGTACAGTCAATTCATTAACTGGCGGGAAACTGGACCAATGTGCCAAAAGTCTAAAATCGTAAAGTTCAAAATCGGCGAGTGGTAATTGTTATTTTCTGAAATTGCTACAAAACCCTCCTTATAGCATATATCCTGATACGGTAACCAGCCATCCTTCTTTAAACATATGTGGACGTTTAATCAGCATTCCCACGTGTGCATTTATGGCATCTTATAAACGAAGCTCGCTCTATATTCAGTAGTGCAGAGGGAGAGATGGAGTCTCTCCTTGTTTCCTGCCTACACTATTATATGATTAAAAAATTAAATCAGATCAAAAAAGGAATGAACAGCTAAGAAATGAATGGAGCTGAGGCAAAATAATTTAATGCAATTACTGTATATATAGAACAAATCGATTTCCCAATGGCAAACACAGATGCCTATACTCTTGTTCTTTTCATCGAGTAATTTAAATACTTAGAGGAATTCTGGGTGATGTCCATGCCAAATTTTAGTCTGATGCGTATTAGCAGGTCCTCCTTTAAAAAAACAGACTAACTTTCATAACATCTTTCTCCTTTAAGGCTTCTTGTTCTCTTGTCAAAAATGCCCATAAAGAGTAAGATCCATGTTCGTTGCAATCATAGATGAACTTGTAAAACGTAAGAATTTCTTTCTAGACACCTAGGAAAACTGTATTGCCACACTTTTATATAATAGGAAATTACTCCTGCAACACATCTAAAATTAACATGGACTACTGCAAAAGCAAAGGGAATATATAAAGGTAGCCAAACACGGTCCAAAATGATAGAGAATTCAAAATGATCGAGATATCCAAAATGATCCGAGCTCCAAATGATCGAGAATCCAAATGATCGAGAATCTGATCGGAAGAACCATTGGAATTCTCCACCTTGCGCGGGATTATTAGATTTCAGCTGAACTATGAGACGGCCTGGTTCTGGTACATGGTGGTTATGGAAAATTTTCCCTCTTTGCCCATCACGTTTTTTCGATAGACGTGATCAATATTGCAAACATTTCCGGATAATCTAGCGGTAAACAATTCTTCTGTTAAATTATAATGAAGTCACAAGGAGTTCCGGTGACCCATATAAAAAGAACGAGGCCGCAGCGAGTACCTTTTTACAGGCACGTGAACCCCAGGTTAAGGGTGCATTATTTATTATAACTGCTACCCCTTTTTGTGGCTTCTGGGTTCCTTTCCTCCTGTTTCTGAACTGTAGATATAAGTATAATTTACAGTTCCTCCCATAGAAATCCACTACAGGGTTAGTTATCATATCCATTGTAAATATAGTATTACAACAATCTGGTCAACATATCGGGGTTCCAGCATACGAATATATTACATTTCCTCACTTGTATCTCTGCTCTTTATGAAATAAATATGAACAGTTTATTGGTGTCTACATGTGTTTATTTTAAGGAAGTTTCACCCCTCAAATAAAAATCTTATAGATAAGTCAGCCCCCAAAACTAAACAATAGTTGAAAGCTGATAGACATAGGCTAATTGTGACACTCTCCCCTCCCGTCTGCTGTCAAAAGTTTTCTGCCTCCCATCCTCAAAGCTCTTCAAGCTTTTGTACATGCTTGGAGGAGCAACTAGGAAAAATAAGCATTAGTCATTGGCGCAATATCATCTGCACACGCCTAATTGACAGCTGCTTAAAGGAGAAACAAAACACCCGCAACATTTAGGTAGACTTACACTCTTACTTTAAACCACTGCAGCTTTGGGGTTTGTGTGTGTGAATACAAATAAACAATTTTTTATTTGATCGGTAAGCTTGCCCTTTAAGAATGCAAAATTTTGCCCATGTTCTAAGTTAGGTACACACCTAAATTTGTCTGTGTATGGCAAAATCACGGGCAACCAACTGATCAATATTTCCATGTCAGCGTGTTGTTCTTCTGAGATGGGTGATACAAATTTGCTGTGCACAGTAATCCGGCGATTGCTTTCCACACGATCAGCATGGATGACAATATGCTGGTTTGTACCGCATCTTACTGACTAATTTTGAAACATCTGCGCTGGTTCAGGTTGCGGCCACAACGATGTCGGTCACCCATTAGTTCTGGTCCAATTTGGTTACCGCCAGGATCGGTCCGCGTTGAATGTCGGTCTGTGGCACTATTGCTGCAGCCCCGATGGTGTTTGTTCTGACTGAGCACTCGTAGTAGCAAACTCAGTTGGACAAAAAATCCCTTGTTAAGAAGCGCAAGGCCAAAATTTTGGCACCTATTTACTGTTCAAGAGAGGTGTTTACTGGAGCTTTTAGTGACAATAAAGAAACAAGCCTAAATAGAGGTGGGGGGTTCGACCCCAACTGTCTGCCATGTACATGCTTGTTTTGACACCTCCTTCTGGGCGTTCATTATAACACCTCTTAGCACATCATCCATCACCGCCCTTAACACTTTGGCTGTGATATGTCTATTGGGATTTTCAGGTACATATTGCCAGATTCTTGTACACAGTCTTTGATTGAGAAAGCCGATGGGATGACTCGCCGAAAAATCTTCACAGAATTAAACTTCAAAATCCCAGTTGATCTATATGAATACAACAGATTACATGACCTGGAATGAGAACCCGCACAAGCCCATTAACTAATAACCTCCACTAGGTTTTAAGCCATAAAGGGATTGGAAGGGCCCTGGATAGCTGTATTAGACAAATCTTACAACTTCAGCTTTCCTTTAATCTCTATTCTCTTGCTTTCATCCAACCTTTACTATCCTCTCACAAACTGTTTTGTGCTGGGACTACAGTGGAATGAGAGTGAAGCCTCTGATAGATACCTGTGGGTCTCTTGTGGTTTCATGTTTTACCCACAATCTGTATTTTCCACTGTATTATACAGTAACGCCTAACTGAGCACAGCAGAGAAACAGTTCAATCAAATGATCTTTTGTAGACTGGCCAGTGCCATTTGTAATAACATTGGTGACTTCAGTACTATATACATTATATATTGCTATTCCTAGGGCCTTATATACAGAGGAGGCGTTTGACTAATAAATAGCTTCTACAGGTTGCAGCCATGGCCTACATTTACAGCCCTCTCCCCCAGTTTCAGTACTTCATACCAGAGTTTGCCATCCTCCTCTTCCGTAGTTAGCCACCTACTCTTAATCTGTACGTACAGAGGAGGCAGCTCAGTCAGTCATTGGTCCATGACATGCTTCATTGCTGTGATAGAAACGCTGGACTGGGTGAGAAGATGGAAGGGACACAAGACTGTCCCCGTGAGGATGGATGATTGGACTGATCTCTTCAGGAATGTTAGAAAGCATTGAATATTGTGTTTTGGAGGGTTTCATGCATTGGCGAGACATGTCCCTTAAAAGCACAATTATAACCCAAACACATGGAGACCACCCCCCATTCTAAACATACTCGCTTGAGACTTATAAACACCTAGTGGGTTAAGCTTAGGGGCTATACTACAATTGCCTTAAAAGACATTCTGAGATTCCTGACATGGCGAGACTCGGAATCCTTAATAGCTTACGGGTCATAACCCATCTGTTCCACTACTTGTGATAGTAGGATCTGAAATGAGCATACTTTAAATCACTATCTAAACTTTAAAGTGCTTGTAAACAGTGTAAGCATTAGTATAGAGACTAAATAAATTGCTTGTTCATATAGCGTTAAGAAACTTTGTCAGTACCTATCGTTAGTCACTTTAATAAAATATGTAATATCCTTGAGCTTTGCTAGGAACAAGTACGTTTAGGTTTGTGGAAATGAACATGCCTGACCATCGAAGACTCGGTAGATAAGAAAAGAAACACATATCTGATATAAAGAACACTGCGTGCTTCTTGAAAATTAAGACTGAGCATGCGTATGTGACCTTCCAAGTTTTCTTTCCTATCCTATGGACCAATAGAATTGGTCGCCAAACCTTGCTTGCGTTTTTTATTTATAACATTGGACAAGATTATCCTGCTCCATTCAATACATAGCAGCCCAAACACATATAATGAAGTTTTGAATACTTCTTTGGTATGCCTATGGCCACAATAGTAAGGTACAGCTGCCACTATAAGCGGGAGGACCTCGAATAAAGAAGAACCACATGCAGGGTCGATACAACTAAGCCCCAATACTAAATATAGGAAACTAATAATAATCAATAAAATTTTTTCTATCCCAGCCAACTGATCTCACAGCTGATAGCAATGAGTCTTCCTTTTGGAGTTTATGCCCATACACTGGACCATAATCCCCAACGAATCGATCACTGCTTTCACTGGTTGGCCATGTTGAAATGTCATTGGCAAAGCATGGCAGGCGTATTGTGCAGTCCATAAAACTGTACATTGGATGAAATTTACTGCCAACTAAACGAACATTCGACCAACATCATCCCGGCAAAAATCTTGGCTCTAACCATCCGATCAGCTGAAATTTCAGTTGAAACAGATGACCGGACATAAATATCAGACCATGTGTACACAGCCCAACGTGTGTACCCAGCTTTACTGTAACAACAATAGGATATACTCATTGTGTGTGAAACGTGCAATAGATTTACATGGATATACATTATCAAGAGGTGAAGTCAGAACAAAGAGAAATTATTCAGCCCAATGCCACCCATTAGATGAATTAAGAATCATCATTCAAACTTTCATAAAAATAATAAAACGTGTTAAAACACATTTACTGGGACAGGCCAGAAATCCAAATAATATCAGTAAAAATGTAACGCAAACATATCTAATTACCATGGGTAGGCTGAGTAACATTTTGATGCTAATCATGATGGATTTAAATTACCCAGAATTGATTGGAGCAATGGGAACAAGCCGTACAGTAAATGGAAGCTATGTTTCATGATTGCTAAGTACAAATTCCATGTCTCAATACGAACAGTAAAGCATCCAGAGATTTGAAGGTACACATAATACACAGCTTATAAAAGCCTATCAGCATCACAACGTTAAAAATAAGGCGTTGTTTAGGATTATTCATGTACTGTAAGTTCAACTAGATCCACTAATTGTTGTAGGTTAAAGGGTAGAACCCCCAAAACATGGGTTTAAGATGCAAAACACATGTTAAATCCCCATGTGAAGGCTGGTCAGTATTTCAGTGAGAAGCAGGACCAGGCTTGATTGTTTTTGAATAAAACCATACAGCATGTGTTTAAAGATTGTCCCAGCATGAAATCTTTTAATCTGTAGTGTAGGGTACCCCCACAGCCATGTTGTTTAGTTTAAAAAAGAAGCACAACTCTGATCTTGCTGGAAAGCATTGCGTTAGAGGCAGCCAATCACAGACACGGCTGCTGTCATATAGAACGCCGGGGAATAAAGCATGTAGTAGGTTCTGCAGCTTTTTAGTAAACTAACACAGCATTTAGAGTGGAGGGGCTAGGGTTTCCTACACTAAAAAAAGACCTGTAATAGGAGATAACTCCCCAGAAGACTGTCTAGCCCGGATGGTATATGGATAAAAAGCCCTAACACTCCGTGCTCTCCTAGACAGACACTGATTTCTTCCCTAATATATTAGCAGACTGGAAGCACATTTGGCTGAGTACAACACCATACAATATTTTTAGCCGACCGACTAATATTACCGTGTCAGTGATCAGCCAAAAATATTGCAATGGTATGGGTGCCAATGGGCGCGTCTGAGCTCGGTCGCCCATTCATCTGGATGTGGATCTGGAACGAGTAATCAAGAAAGCTGGTAAACTCAACGGACTATGGTGCGGTTCCCCATGCAGACACTGACAGCTATTTGTCCGGCCGACTGAACGTACTACTGGCGAATGGTCAGCTGGTCCAATATCGGCCCGTGTGTACCCGCCTTAGAAAGATTATGCACAAACGAACACAGCCCCATTCCCACTAGTGAAAACACATGTATATATTAATCTATATCATGTCACAATACTGGCAGGTTCAGCTGCGTTTCCGCGCCCCTCTATTTCCCAACTGCAGTGAAGCTGTGAAGGAGCGGAGGCTGCAGGTGCTGTGCATTAAAGATCAAAGCAGGTGGCGCAACGAGGGCCAGTTACAGGTTTTTTACCCTTGTATCTATACGTTTCATCTTGGCAACTGGGGCTTTTTTTTTATTTATAGTCGTTTTAAGGTATACCAGTTTTATATATACCTGATTACATACGCAGATTGGGTGCACTTACATGGGTGATGTGCAGTAGTCGGAGTTTCTCTCTCTACTTTCTATTTATTTGGGTCTTAAAAGGTCACACCCTACAACCCCCTCCCCCCAAGCTCCCTATCCCACCCCATTAAAGGGAATGTAACTGACAAATTTGTTTTTAAATTGCCCATTAGGGAAACTGTAATTTATCCCGACTATCACTGTTATCATTGTTTTGTTGATCTGCCCGCCTATTTCTTTAGATATCCAATCTGAAACATCTTTACATTTCAGCATTTCTGTAAGCAGTTTTACTGTAGCGGAATGGTTTGACAGTTGGTGTGCTGTATGCTGTATGCAGTATTAACAGTTAGTATGTGGGAAAATAGTCAAGTCAGTTGTCAGAGCCTGAACAAACAAGTATTGTATTGAAGGCATGCAGCAACACTACATTCAGAGTAAGTGCTACTTACATGTATTTATTTATAATTAAGAATGAACAAAGTCTTTTTTTTCAGTATACATAACACTTTAAGACTACCCAAGGTGAGGACAAAAACTGCTTGGCCTGCACCCTGATTTATCTTTATTAGCTGGAAATCTATGATTTTCAGATTTCTAGGCCCAACTGCCGACACTGCCGTCCACCCTTTCCAATATTTGTTCATGAAAGAAACACTTGTTGCAGAATGCAGACCTCCTATTTGTTAGCTACAAGTTGAAAGAGAGCAGAGCTACAAATGGCAGGTGAAAGGACATTCACTAAAGATTTCCAGTTTTATAGAGGTGAACCTAGGAGTGATCTTAATGGGTGGGGGGAGATTGGAAGGGGTCATTATGGATGATCCACAATCAAACAGTTTTAACACTCTACCAAGACTGCAGACACCTCAAAATCCCACCCTCCAGGGACATAAATATCAAGAAATACACATTGAGGGCCACACTCCAAAATATATTCACGTGTTTTTAGTTATTATCTTTAACATGCTTTGAACTGTAGCATTTAATTCTCTTTAAACTAGAAATGAATCAGAGAATCTTTTACAGATCGTCCTCTTTGAGATGAACGAAACTGGTTCATTCCTTCGCCGGCATACTGGGTTAACATTTTTATCAATGCAATTTCAACGGCGATCTAAAATTCCACAACACCCCAGTCCCGCAAACTAGGGAACAATCATCTCAGTGATTCCTAGGAACTTTAGAGACATATCGCTGTTTTTATAACCTACAAAAAAGCAGTTTATGTTTCCATGAAAAGAATATAATTTGACTTCTTTCTTCTCCTTTAAGCATTGGAAACAGTATTAACCCCTTTCACAAAATTATAGATTGGCTCTTTATGTTCATCACTAAGCTATGGGGGGCGAAATAAGCACACGTTATCCTGGAGCAATATATAATTCTAATACACAACAAGGACAAAACTAATCCACAGAGATCCTTTGGATAAAAAATAAAAATGCAAGCTAGTCATTGTAATATCCATATCTTCCAACCATCACGAATAAAAGAAATACAATAAACATTCCGTTTTTCCCAGCTGTGTCACTAGAAGGGAATAAAATTCCCTTCAGAGTCCTAAATGGTAATAGGATTTCACAGTAGATCACTATGTTACTGAATTATGGTAAACTTGAATATTCCACATCCCCCCCAAAAAAAAAAATAACTAATACTTCTCTGAGATTGTAAGTGAATTTTCCAATACATCCTCCTCTGGCAATAAATCAGAATATAGAACTGTAATTATGAAAAATATTCTCCAGTGCTGAGGTGAAAGCGTAATCCTTTTATCTGGAAGGGTAACCCTCTTGTTCCATGTTTCATTCCTGTAAGTAAAAAAAATCATCCCTGGAGAATTTTGAACCTCTAACCTGTTTTATAAAATAATCGTATCACCTCTCTGATGCCATAGAAAGCAAACCCCAGTTTTTATAGCTTTCTTTTCAACAATTGTCTGTTTCGGTTTATAGTGCAGCCCTTTTCGATGCTCCCGTTTCATTGGCTGTTGATCTGCATTAACCCCCAAATAGTTCATCATGAAATGGTCTGTGACGTCCATAAAAATGTATCACTGATGTCAACTCAAGGTATTACTGTATACATCAACATTATGGGGTCCAAGGGCATAACACGATTCCCCCCGAACTCTAGGTTTTCAAAGGTTCTCCTGGGTATAAGAGATTCAATAAGAAGCGCCAGTTTTTGAAGTATCATGTTTTTGCCCTTTATAATAAATGGGATGTTACATGAACTGTGAGCCGGATGGAATGACTACACGCCAATCTGCTGAAAATTTAAAGAGAGATTTAGTCAATCACATGGAATTCAGAACAGTTCATATGAAAGGATTTTAAGGAGAGTTACAGTGATAGGACATTCTTGTCAGAATTTTAAACCCAGGAAATAGTCATCAAACTATGTGTTTCCTATACACAACCAATGATAGTCCGCAGTACGCATAGGCATATGTAACGTCCTTAACCCAAAGGAATAGAGTGCCAGTATCTCTGGGGTTACAGCCGTTATGTAATAAATGATGGGTTGTTTGCAGATTCATTCATAGCACAGGCAAAGATTTACATATTAGTCTAATGTATAGAAAAATCGCGACACGTAATATCTGATAGTGTGTGTTCGGACAGCCGCCCAGATCGGACAAAACCAAGCGATGGACTGCTGGTAAATCACATTGTGGCCCTATGTGTGCCTATGTGGCCACACAATTGCGCAACTGTCGGCGTGGTCACTATTTCCGTGACCACGGTCGATTGTCCCGGCCGAGCACTTGCTAGCAGTGAACACTCGGTTGGGACAAAAAGTCTTTTGGTCCTGTACCCAGCCTAATAGTTTACATTGTCATCCCTAGTGGTAGCCTTAAACTCTAATCACTAGAAATCACGTGACAGACAAAGCCATGGTGTTGCACCAATTGTAAACCTAAACATAACACAGCAAACTTCTTGGGGTGCATATTTTCGTTCCTTCTTTATTTAAAGGGGGGATCAGTAGAATATCTTCTCCAACACAGTTAATTTACTGTCTGTCCGTGCCCAGAAATGTCAGAAATAACACAGAACCCTGCAATAACAGAGGCAGACCTTGCAAAAAGACCCCGTTCCATTAATGATCCGGTTTTATTTCTCGGTTTGTGTGAATGATCATGAGAAGATTCTCAAGACTCGTTCCTCTATTGTCTTTGTTTCAACTGGGCCTGCTGCCATTGTGATTGGTTATGGCTTGCCTGCAGAAGATTACTATCTGTAAGCAGTTAATTGCTGAAAATATAGCGAGGGCTAACCGCTGGGCTTTCCTAAATTGTCTGTGTATAACCCATTACAGGTAGTCAAGGGTCATATCACTAAAAATGTTAATCTTCTCATTTTCAAGGCACTAAAGATGTGCATTTGGTTTTGTTTTCAAAGGTAGTTACAGGACTAATGATCCGAGAGTTTCAGAATAAATGAATCCTATTTTATGTTTTGAACTGGATATGATTAGATAGATTTAAAGTACAATATCAAGGACTCACACATTGCAATTGATAAAACAGTAATTAATAATAAACCTTTTTTTTTGTAGACAAACCCCACAGCCCTCCCTTTGTAAAAGATCCCAAATGGACACCCCCCTCTTCTCCTTACAGGTTTTGATTCACCTTGTTTTTCGTACAGACTCAAAGTCTCAAACCCATTTCACAAATCAAAAAACCTTATCATTGTCATCCTCTCCTCCTTTCGTTTTTTGTCTCCTGTCTTCATAATGTCCTAATTGTACGGAGTGTGGTGTAATTACTATTAATGTTTTAAATTGAAAACTTTATGAACATTTGATTAATCAACATGTCAGTGTAAATAATTCCATGGACTCGCCTGTTCTACATCAGACATGGTCAAATGGTGGAGGAATTTGTGGCCCTGTATGTTCAGAACCATGTCCAATCTGAGCTAAGTATTAGTAGTTACACACTCTCAGCAGTGCAAATGGCAAATATTTCAGAGCATTGCTATTGCAATAAATACATAATAGGCCTTATAAATTGGCAAAGCAGAGCCTGGTGCAGTTCCTTTTAATGTCTTGTGTTGCTGTTTGTGTTATTCTGGATCACCTGTATCTGGAGAACATCATGTTACACTGGATCAAGAAAGATCCAGATCCAAAATGTCAATGGAGTCTTCTCCTGGCTGGAAATTAGAGAACTCCTGCAGCTGAGAAAGAATGTGGACACAAGAATAAGATGTTGATAATGTAGGTTAAATAACCCAGAACCTCTTATTTATTAGTGTCCTAGTCCCAGTGTACATCTAAGGGAGATTCAATAAAGTTCTTATGGTTTAAAATGGTGCTAATTTAGCCCCAACATTTGAAAGCTAACATCTGATTGGTTGGGGCAATTAGCACCATTTTAAACAATAAGAACTTTTATTGAAAACCCTGCTTATTGTTGAAAATGGTGCTAATTTTGCCCCAACCAATCAGATGTCATCTTTCAAATGTTTAATATCTGATTGGTTGGGACAAAATTAGCACCATTTCAACGATAAGAACTTTTAGTGACTCTCCTGCTAATGTTTTTAAATAATATTCTCCCGTTCTTACTTTCAAGTGTTGGAAGACTCTTCATGCCTATTAACAATGATCAACCCCATAAGAGACACCTCAATCCGGTTTTTGCTAAGTCTGCAAGATATCGAAAAGAAAGTTTATTTCTGTCAGCAAATGACTGATGTCTAAAATTGCTTTTAACATACATTTACATAAATGTAGATGGATGGCTAATATTGGTGCATAAGTTATGTTGACTTATTATTCCAAGACTGAAGTTGGCCATACACTGTTCTACATGTTATGCCAGTTTGAAGTTGGTTTTGACCTATTACACTTTACAATTGATGTTACAGCTGTATTTATTGTTGTCATAAAATGGATTGGGAAATCTAGTTCGGGAATTCTGCGGGAACCTCAAGGTAGGCAAACTGTAGAGCAAGTTCAATAAATAGCATGGGTCAGAGTCATGGGAACTGAAAATACCCTTAGAACTTTTTTGCCTGTGGACTGTTCATTCAAGTTATGATTAAACAATTTTACTTTTGTGATTTTTATTACAAACATTGAAAAATAGTCAAGATTGAATAAAACATAAACATTTAATAAGTTTAACCCTTTCAACTAATTAAACCACAGTTCCATATTACTTAGATGTTATGAAAAAGTTACAGCCTATCAGATAAGAGATGCAAAAGTTTACCTGTGCAATTATTTCCAGCAGCCAATCAGACAACTTTTTACTGGGTTATGCAGTTAAATACAATTGATTGGCACAGTACAGTTTATACTCCTTCAAACTAGACTTCTCTTTGCTTTACCAACAGCGTAGCATGGGATATAATAATTGCATTACAACATTCTTAACAAAGACCTTCAGATTGGAAACATTATCATTTTGTATCAAAATCTGCTTCAACCCAAAAAATCAACAAAACAAGTAGAATGGTCCAAATGCCAACTATACCCCAAGTAACCTAAATTGCTCAAAGCGCTGTTTTTTTTTCCTATGAAGATAGATGTTGCCCCCTCCCAGAAAACCACGTGGATGAAGCACAGATAAGGGCTTCCATCATAGTTTTGATCTGGGGCCCAGTAATACCTATTTGCACCACTGATAGGTATTATCCGTCAGCACTACATCAATATGAAAAGCATTGCAAAACAATCATCACATACTGTACAGGTTTCTAGTGTGACAGATGAGGTCCTTATCTACTTTTAATGAATTACATCTTCCAATAGGAGTTGGTATTCACTAGAAACAGCCCTAAGACTCATAACACCGCTAACATATCAGAATTTATCTGGTCCGATGTAGAACAACAAAAAGGCAAATACGTCTAAGCAGTGGAGTATCTAGAAATCATAGGGCCCCATAGCAAAATTTTAGATGGGGCCCCTCAACCCACAAAAAGAAAAAATAGTTATCATTTTTCAACCCAACCTGGGAAGGTTTTTTAAAGGGCATGTCCACCCTCCAAAGAAAGTTTTATGTCACATAGCTCAGCCCCACAAACCCCGTTTTTGTTTTTTAAGTTTACCTTTCAAAGATGGTCCCAGGCTCAGATATTCTAAAGCCCCTCGATCCCTCGCTGTGGACACCCCCTCCTCCTGATGCTGTTTCGAGCTGGTTGGTTACGAACCTGCACAGTAGCTAAGGATAGTAACATAGTAATTGAGGTTGAAAAAGACATACATCCATCAAGTCCAACCTATTCACTTTTTTTTTAAACCCTCCTAACAGTTGATCTAGAGGAAGGCAAAAAACCCAACGAAAAAAAAAGGGGGGGGTGCTTCCTGACTCCAAACGGCAATCGGAAAGTATCCCTGTACCAACCAGATCTACAGTATATGTATTAATACCAGTAATTCGCAATATTATAAGTATCCCTGTACCAACCAGAACTACAGTATATGTATTAATACCAGTAATTCTCAAGTTATATAGTATCCCCGTACCAACCAGAACTACAGGTATATTATTAATACCAGCAATTCTCAATATTATATAGTATCCCCGTACCAACCAGAACTACAGTATATGCATTAATACCGTAATTCTCAATATTATATAATATCCCTGTACAAACCAGAACTATGGTAATGTATTAATACCAGTAGTTACTCAAATATATAGTATCCCTGTACCAACCAGAACTACGGTTTATGTATTAATACCAGTAATCTCAATATTATATAGTATCCCTGTACCAACCAGAACTACAGTATATGTATTAATATCAGTAATTCTCAATATTTTTTAGTTTTAGAAACTTATCTAGCCCATTTTTAAAGCTATTCAATGAACTTGCCATTACACATCTGCTGGAAGGACAGTTCCACAGTTCACCGTTCTCACTGTAAAGAAACCTTTCCTAACCTGAAGTAAAACTTCCTTTCTTCCAACCTTTAAGGATGTCACGTGTCCTCCGACAGACCTATTAGTAAACAATGACCAAGAGTTCATTGTATGGCCCATTAATATTTGTATAAGTGATCATATCCCCACGCAAACATCGCTTCTCTAATGTAACACAGCCCTAACTTGTTTAATCTGCCTGAATATTTAAGCCCTCCATTCCCTTTATATTTTATTTATTCTAGCTCTAGACGTTGCTGTCTGGCATTATTTGCTGGAGCTAAAGATTCGACAAGTACATCGCGGGTACAGACCCACAACACGTTGTGTACGAACTGCTATTTCGCCCCATAATCGTCCCATGTATGGGCACTGTATGGGCCGAAAACAACTGCTCATTCAGAGATACCACATGGCATTTTGCCCAAAAGTGCCCCATACAGGGACAATATTAAATGGGCGTTCGTACACATGCGTTGCGTGGGTCGGCACCCACGATGGCAGGTGTGTACGAACCTTAAGTCAGTTATCTACTTAAAGCCCCAAAACTTTTCCATTGGAGATTCACTTACAGAATTATTCATGGAAGAAGGATTGTTAAACCCCAAATGCATCACCTTACATTAATCAACATGATTTGCTATTTTGCTACGCATTTTTATTGTTTAACTGTGTTATTTGGAGTGGGAAAGAACAGACTATAATTCTCTAACACTAATACATTGTTTATAGTTGGTACGGGATTCTTTCCGATGTTTGTTCAGATAGGAATTTTCCCCTTGTGGTGGAAATTGGACATGCCATCAGACAGATGGAGGGGAAGCCTTCCTCTGGATTAGTGGATTCAGTATTTTAATTTGATGTAGCTGTACTAACTGTAGGGCATGCACACATACATATAGATAGAAATAGATCAGAGGCCCCACTGTCAATAAATATTACCAGTAGTGAATGCTCTGGCATCATGTTACTTAATGGAAGGTTCTAAGCTTGTACAGGCCAAATTTAAAAGTATAGGCCAAATTTCCATTTGGTTAAATGGCGACAGATCTCACACATCAAATATTCAAAGAATCCGGCCTTTTTCTAGGTTCAAGTACCAGACAAGGGATACAAAGGAAACAGCATCTAACCTAAGCTTCATTCTGGACTGTACTATCTATGAAGTTCAGTTGCATATACAACAAGGATAAGCTGTACAATGGGATACCGTGCATTTCACCTTACCCAGGAAATGGTGCATGCGTGTTTTTAAGCATTGATACTTGGTACACAGACACGTTTGTTCCTTGTGTGAATACAAGGTAGGTAGGTGCTGCCAAGTCTCGTCTCAATGCAGGGCGCCCGTTATAGCCATTATGGCGCCATAAGCAAGTCTCCCCTGATGCCTCCTTCCCAATGGACACTTCCCCCAACCACCCCTTGGATAAGTCTTTGGAGCTCTATGGCTGAAAATGATCCTGGTCTTTTAAAAAAAATTTGAATGGCACCCTCCACATTTAAATGGTGCCCTGACTTCACCTAGGTTGCCTAGTCTCTAGAACAGCCCATGTGACATGGAGCCAAAGCCTCGAAATAATAATTTCCTTTAATAAATCATAAAAAAACCCTTTTTGTTTTATGTGGGAAGTGAGCATAATTCTCCTTTGTACTAGATGTGAGCCGATTTGATTTTTTGGTCCATAATCTTTCACAGTTCTACAGGGAGTGGAGGGAAGAGAGAAGGAGCTAGTATAAACGATCTCTGGATTGGGAGGCTAGAGAATGTAATATATGTTTTAGTGCCGGGGGTGGACATGATCTTAAAGGCTGGGATTCTTGGGAATGATTAGGCATCCAAAGGAACATAAGGAAATAGGATGCATGGCAGGACATAGGGGAAAGCGATCACAGTGATTGGGAAATAATTTGATTGGTATAACTATCCAATGATTTTTTAGACTTTTAAGAGAAATGTTAGCTTTTATAGAGAAATGTTAGCTTTTATAGAGAAATGTTAGCAGATATACATAGTATTAGAGGTTGACTTCTAGTCCACCCATCTAGTCCAACCTTTTTAGCCTACCCATGATCTCTACCTTATAGTTAATCCAGAGTAAGGCAAAAAAAATTCTAATATCTTTGCTTTGTTTTGTTAGGTCAAACCATGGATCTTTTTTCTGTGCATTTACTGAAGAAGTAGTGATTGGTTTTCAAATATAAAATAACCAGTTTTTACTAATCTTTTTTTCCCTACACTTATTTTGTTTACGTTATTATTAATTTATGTGATTTAAAAGGAAAGTTCAATTTAAAATATCAATTTTTTAAAACTTATTTATTTGGATTACACAAATCTCAGTAATTCAACATATTCTTGAATCAGTTTCTTTCCCTTTGCCGCCCTGCTACACTAAAACACCCCCCACCCCATGGCTTTCCGTTTGGGGGTATTGTCTATCTTCTTCCAGGTTGCTCATTTGCAATCATTTTTACCTCATTGGTGTCAAACATGCTCAGATTTCTATTGGCTAACTGTCTGCTCCCAAGTCAAGGGCATGTTTATTATGGACACATATTAGGGGTCTTGCAAACAGAAGTGATTACGGAAACATTTATTTATGCACAGACAATGTCTGGAATGGCAGATTACTGATATTAAAATGATAAAATACTGAAAGCATATGTCTTTCTACGAACTTGAAGAACTGAAATATATGCCCTACTAATACAGAACCTTGTCCATACATTCCTTCTGGTGAAAAAGGCAAAACCTCATTCTTTCTCTCGGTGATAAACAGTTATTCTTTAGTACATATTAACTAAGGGACGTGCAGAAGCTTACACCCTAAGCTATAAAGCTCCTAACAGAGTTGAAACTAGGGCAACACAATGTAGTTCTCTTGGAAGGTATACAATCTAATAATAACCGGAAAGCCGTGAATATGTGAAATATTCAAATGGGTTATTGTTTGCAGAAAAAGACAATACCTCTTGCTTTTTAGATCACTCTGTTGTAACGCACATTTGGCAAACAAGACCTTTTCAGGCAGGACTGACTAGAGAAGTGTTTCTGGTTGACTGGTTTTCTCTGCCTAGTGAGAAAAAGATTTGTAGTTGGATAGAAGCCTTTATGGAAATTTCAGGCCTGGGTGTAAAATAGCAACTAAATGAATATAAAAACACGCCAGCAAACCAATCAAGCAATCACACTCTGTAAAGTATTAGCAGCACTGGTAGGATATGAGCTCTACAGCATGACAACTGCTAAAGGGCATGTTGGGTATTTTATGGGTTAGGCTGAGGCCACATAACAAGGCCCACTAGTGCTCCAGAAATGTGCACACTTGTGTACGCATGCGATTGTGCATAAAAAGTTGGTTGCAGCGCAACATACAGCAGCGCACTAACGGAGATTCAACAAAAGTTTTTATCGTTAAAAATAGTGCAAATTTGCCCATCAATCAGATTTATTTAAGATTTGAAAGCCAACATCTGATTGGTTGGGGCAAATTAACAGTATTTTAACGATAAGAACTTTAATGAATCTCCCTGCTAGTGTGGCCGGACCACTGGCCAGTGTGCGCTTTTTAACAGATCGCAATTGGTGTGACCTAGCCCTAATGGGACCTATCATGGCAAAACTAATTAACGGCCTTACATATTATTAACTGTCATTTTACTCCTTAGACAAAAATAGATTTCCAATCATATCAAGTCATCTACTGTATACATTACATACGGTATTAATATTAATACATTACCCCTAGGGGATAATACAGATAGCAATATTTATTTTCTGTCAATTCATTCTAATATATAGCCGGATGTTGTTGTCAACAAAGGACTTTGAAATCATCCTGGTTGTAGCGGCCTAGGCAAACCAAATTTGTTAGAAGTTTAGTAGGTGCAACTCTCCAGGTCCTCTACCTCGGGACATATAATACAAATGCCCAAAAATTATGGAGAAGCACACTACATATAATTGCTAGATGCTTTTATTTGTGAATCTATACACAACGTTTTCGGAGAAACTATGTCCTCTTCATCAGTGTGATCAGGTTTGAAATCTTTCCCCCTATTCAATTGAATGCATAAAAATCCTTTATTCCACAGGGATCACGTGTACAATAGCTTTGACATCACTGTGTAAAGCTATTCAATATGAAAAAACAGTCTAGGTAAAACCATACAGTTGTACTAGGAAGCACCAGAAACCCAGCTGAGCGAGAGACAGAGATTTTGGGCTGCTCTCAGGCAGGCAGGCAGGCCACAGATGCATTAAATATTACGTATGAGTGCGGCAGTTTCATGGAAGGAGCACAGCAAATCCTTTTATAAAAATCTAAATCAGCTTCAGTGGTTTTAATTTGCAGATTGAAGGTGAAGTATAATCAGTATAAACAGCCACTTACTGACCATTTTCCGTTTTATGAGGGTGAGAAATCAGGGATAGATACACCTCACACACACATTTTGAATGTTTTTCCTTATACAACTCTAGTTTTTTTCTATAGTTATCAATATTTTGTTTAGAATTTATTACAATACAGTACATAGCAAAATGGCAAGTCTATTATATTATTATTATTATTGTGGATTTATATAGCGCCAACATCTTCCGTAAGCGCTTTACAATTACATGGTACATTACATCAGCCCTCCCGAAGAGCTTACAATCTAATCACATTTATTTGACACATACAACCTATCAGTATGTCTTTATGATTGTGGGGGAAACCGGAGTGCCCGGTTTTGAAATCAGGACTTCAGCTCTGCAAGGCATCGGTGCTAACCACTTTGCCACTGTGCGCCCTCCATGTCTATAACAATCGCAGGATGGCCATCTGGCAAAATATGCATTGTAGTCCCACCAGATTGGATTATTGGTAGTTGGGGTGGCACTGCAAATAAATACAACATAACAAATATATTGGGATGTACGGAATCCTTCTGTCTGTTGCTAATCTTCTCTACAGGAAGCTTGCATCAGTGTCTATCTGCTTTTCAGTGTCAAATCTGAACCAATAATATATAATTACGTTTTAAATACTAGGAACAAATGCACTAGTTATATATATACATACAAGGGATAATCACTGGGTAACCAAAACTTTTAACTTTAGGAAAGCTCATATTATGTTGTTAAAGGGTATGTCCATCAAAAAGTTGGTTTCTATCGGATTTAATGAGAACAGGAGGTAAATGCACTATCTCTTACCTCCCGTTCTTCAGTAAATCTTACAGTCGAGGAGGAGACACTTACCGCGGACCCGCTCCTGAGCCGAATTCCCCGGCGCTGGCGAGCGGGACCGCGGGTAAGTGTCTCCTCCTCCCTGTAAGATTTACTGAAGAACGGGAGGTAAGAGATAGTGCATTTACCTCCTGTTCTTCAGTAAATCAGATAGAAACCAACTTTTTGATAGACATACCCTTTAAAGAAATCACACCTGCTCATAGACTGGGGATTTGTTGCTAGGTAAGGATATTGAGCAGAAGTAGACCACTTTCCAAGGGGTATTAAACTATTACATTTCTAAATGTATATATTTAGGGAACAAGTGTTAAAAATAAGGTTTTCTCTTTGCCTGGTTAATGCTCAGGTAAAAAGGGAAATGGAAAAAAAAGAAAAAGGCTTTTAAAATGTTTAAATCAGAGTAAACAGAACAGGCTTAAGCTGGGTACACACGATTAGATATTTCGGTCCGATCGACCGATAGTTCAGTGTATCGGTCGATCGGACCGAAATTATCGAATCCGAATGTGCCCATGTCCGATCGACCGTTCGTCCGAATCGGACGAAAGGACGATCGGACAGGTGGGAGAAACTCGTCCGATCGTGCGGTCCTCTATGGACCGCACGATCGGTCGCGGTGACTATCGGACGCGGCTGCTTTTGCCGCGACCGACAGTCTTCCTCCTGGCCGACCGTTAAAGTATCGAACGGTCGGTCAGGAGGAAAAATCGCTAGGTGTGTACCTAGCTTTACAGGAAGATAAAAGGGTGTAATAAGGAGTGCAAGAAAGCAATTAAACTAGCTAAAATAGAAAAAGAATACAAAATAGCAGAACAAAGCAAGTCCAACTCCCAAAATGTTTTTTTTAAGTATATCAATAGTAAAAAGATGAGGACTGAGAATGTGGGACCTTTAAATAATGGGTCTGAGCTGGTTATAGAGATTGCCTAAAGCTATGTAACTATGTTATCTCAATAAAGCCCCAGGAGGATGGAATACATCCTGGATCTGAAGAGAGCTTAGTCCAGTTTTATCTACACCAACCGTTTCTTACTTTTCAGATTCACTTTGTCTGTGATGTGCTGCTGGATTGGAAAAAAGCCAATACAATATCAATATTCAAAAAAGGTTCCCAGCCTGTAAGCCTAACATCAGTGGTAGGGAAGGTGATGGAAACTTTGTTACGGGATCATATCCTTGACTTGTTTCCAGAACTGATCTTATTAGTAGTAGTCAGCATGGATTTAGAGAAAAGATTGTGTCAGAAAAATTTACTTGGAATTTAGATCCGGCATAGCAGTAGATGTGTATACTTGGATTTTGTTATAGCTTTTTATACTGTGCCACATGGGTGACTATGTATGAACTGAGGACATTTGTACATGGATAGAGTACTGTGGACACTTTTTTAATCTGTTTCTAAATGAAGGGGCATTAAGAGCAAGGCTTGCAGACCTAGATAGTTATCAAAATGGCAGCAGAATGGCAGATGAGATTCAATGCTGATAAATTAATGTGATGCATTTGGGGTTTTACTCTGTGCTAAGTGAATCTAAGGAAACAGATTTGGGGGTTCTAGTAGATAACAGCTTAGCTGTAGAAAAATATTATCTCCCTCTTTACAAGGCACTGGTAAGGCCTACTTTGGATATGCAGTGCAGTTTTGGAATCCCATATACAGAAGGACACTAAAATAATAAGTGGAATGGAAGGGCTTGACTATATAGGCAGATAGGAAAGTTAGGGCTGTCTCTCTGGTGCGTTGCTCACTAATAGGTCATATCAGAGGACAGTGTACATCCTTAAGATTGGAAGAAAAGGAGTTTCATCTTCAGGTTAGGAAAGGTTTCTTTACAGTGAGAACTGTGGAACTGTCTTCCAGCAGATGTATAGTATAGTATAGTATAGAATGTATAGTATAGTATAGTATAGTATAGTATAGTATAGTATAGATAGTATAGTATAGTATAGTATAAGTATTGAGGTTGAATAAAGACATACGTCCATCCAGTTCAACCCATCTAGCAATATCCTCATTTCTGCCTGACTGTTGATCCAGAGGAAAGCAAAAAAAAACCACCAAATTTATGAAGGGGGAAAAAATTCCTTCCTGACTCCAAGTGGCAATCGGAAATTTCCCTGGATCAACTACTTTATGTATCAATACCAGTAACTTGCAATGTGGTAATGGCAAGTTCATTGAGGAGCGAGTGATCGGAAGTTACGAATCTTCTTTCCTGGCTCCTGCAGGTTTTATGAAGAATGGGACGTAAGACACAGCTCCTTTACCTTACGTTCTTCAATAAAACTGAATGCCATCCCCCCCAGTGGAGATAAACCTAGCCACGTTATTTCACAAAATTTTTTGGAAATGTTACCGCCAGTGTGAAATTAGGCAAAACCCACACTTACCCGAGAGTCCATCCTGCGTAGCATGGGTTTTGCACTAATTCAGCCCAAAAAGGGCCAATACAGCTTCGCCCGTAATTGGTTCTATATATGTCATGGAACTCCATGGTGACATCCAGGCCGGGTTTACAACTCAGGAGCCTGTAGGCCTAAAGCGTTGGCGCCCATAGCCCCCCCCTAAGACAGACTACACCCCTAGATTAAAACACAGGAGATTGAAGCCGCCCCTCCAACCTCAGACACCCTAGGCGTGTGCCTACTGTGCTTAATGGTAACATCTATACACAAGTCATTCATTTGACACTAACGACACAGCAGCTAAGAATTAAGGACAATTATACTCACTTAACCTCTGATCCACACTTGAAAAGTACCCAGGGTGTGGATCTAAAATGGTAGGACCTCACCTGGGTTCTTTACAAAATGTCTATAATACTTATACTAGATTAGATACTAGATTAGATTGATACTAGATTTGATCCTTCACAGGGCGGCTCTGCTACTACATCTTTCTGTCACAGTATAGTCCGCGGTGGGGCCAATGTGAAGATGCAAAGTGTCTTCCCATTGGCTACTTCACAGACTGCGCAGTCAGAAGGGGGAAGAGGAGTCAGCCAGCATGGAGCGCCTCTGGTAAGTATTAGGTCTAGGCCACACTATACTCATTTTCCCTTGTGATCGCGTTTGCAATTGCGCATGAGATTTTGATTTAATGGAAATCATGGGATCGCAAAAAGTTCCTGCGATTTCCAATGCGTTGCGTCTGCGATTCAGATTCTGTTTGGAAGAGCATGCGATCACCATTTTTATCGCAATCACATGCACTTCCATAATCGGAATTGGGGAGCACAAGCGCAAACATGTTAACACACGGAAATCGCAAGCGCAGTGTGGCCTTGCCCACAGTCATTCTGTAAGGTACCCAGACGTTTAGGTCCTTACCCTGTGGAAGGAGAATAGTGAGGTGGAAGTGAGTACAATTGCCCTTTAGTAATTGATAACATAGCTAAGCACCGTTTATAAGAATGTAATTTACATGCTATTCATGGCTCTGCGTGTTAATATGCATTGTACATTGCTGTATCACCTTATCAATGCAACAGATGACAACAGCTTATTACTTTAAACTCTATTTTAGTAGGTGATGAAAGCTCATTTGTATAAGTAATCACAGCTGATTAATCACATGTGATTTGTAGTTCATGAAGTCAGCTCCAGAGAATGAATATTTACTGGTTTATTATACAGCGGATGAATCGCATGTAGATTCATTCAGTCTTATCGTTTAGTAAAATAGATTTATGGTAGCAAATTAAAGAAAAAACAAGGCAAAGCTTCAGTTTCAACACTAATATTCGCCACTTTAACACACATGTTACAGAATAAATGATCATGACTTGTTCTAATTATAGAGTTGGGAGATTTCCCTCTCTGCAGGGTTTAAGCGAATTAAAGAGATCCTGAACTGATAGGGGAATATGACTTTATACTTATAGTAAAATCCATTATAAGGGAATGGGACGGGTCGATATTAATATTTATCGTGAGTTCCGATTTTTATCTGTAAATCCAAAGGGAATTCCTTACTACCGCAGGGGAACTGATTTAAGCCAAGCCAGTGGGATTTTAAAGCCAACACAGATGGGGATCTGGATAAAATCAAATATAGAAATGACACGTTTATTGTATATAGGGGAGAGCAGACTGAGAAGCCCAACGTGTTTACTGTCCACTGAGTTTGTACTTACCACCCATAGCAGCTCCTATGGTGCCACCTGGTAATCTTGACTTACAGTCGCCATACACAGGTGGATTGTTTACGATCATTTCTTTCCATAGATTTGTTCTGGTAAACTACCAACTGTCACAAGGGAATTAATGTTTGGCGCTTATGTTTGATTTATTTTACTGATAATCTGCTTCTTCATTTTATCAAACATCTCTCAAAAAACCCAAATTTTAGTTCGTTTAGACTAATTTTGCAAAACATTTAGAAAATTGCAGCATAGCCTATGTTATAAAGGCAGTGTTGTGTTTTGCGCTTCCAGTAGTACAAATCCTAATGCCTTTGAAATAGAGACACAAAGCAGTGGATCTAATTGTCTACAGTCCAGCGATGAAGGAAACCTGCAGAGGTATTTAATGCATTGTGGGATCTTGGGAAGGTACAGTGTGCACTTGTTTATTACAAGCCCCATAGTCGAATATTTTGTTAGTAGCACCCATACCTTACCGTAAGCGATGGTGGGTCGAAATGACCACTCGGTACACAATCGTGTGTTGTGGGTTGGGCTTAATTATAACCATCCTTCCAAAGGTATTACCCACTTTAAACCTTACATTGATAAGAACAGATATGACCTCCACCTGCAGTCTGCATCTTGTTGTTTGTATAAGTGTACCTTATTAAAGGGAATGCCAATTGGAACATATTGATAGCTGTAAAGCTTAAGGGGAGTTGGGTTTAATGCTAGCCAGCCATATCAGTGATATTAGATACATTTGATGATCAAAGTTCAAACTGATCTACTGGCTAAGGCTGGGTACACACCATACAATATTTTTTTCCTGCCGGACGTGCATTGGTTGGTTGGCCGACGCCGGGCACCCATTCGTCCAATCCGTTTGTCCTATCCTGTTGGTAAATCACAGCCGATCGTGCAGTACCCTATAGGATTGTGCTGTCATTCACGACCAACTGTCGTGGCCCCGCCTTAACACCAGGACCCCACATAGTCCAATGCCACCCCTTCCCTACGGCTGTTACTGCCTATCATCGTGTGTACTTATGCCACTGGTTTGATGTATGTATTAAAACATAAAAAACATAAAATGCAAAAAGTCTTAAAACAGATATCGATTGGTCTATTGAAAAAAACTTGAAGGAAAGACCCCATCTACCAGAACCAGACCTTCTGTAGTTTTCAAGCTGAACTCTGGGGATGCCATTTCATAGTATGTACATTCTGTTTTAAATTTAACAAAAGCCAAAAAGAAAAAAAAAATTTATTGGTCGTTAAAAAAATTCACTCTAAACATAAGTCATTTGTAATGTGAGATTGCAGGGATCATCTGTGCAATGCTGCCTGAGGGTCCATAACAGGAATGGCTTCTCTCCTGCTTGGCCCTGTGTTGCTAGAAAGGGGATGGTGGAGGGGGGATCTCCAGTTAAGAAGGAGAAATTGTCAGTCACTATTGCTGACCCTCCCGAGGTGTTGCCCGAGGCGAGTGATCAACTCTCATAACAGATGAGAGATCATTGTGCCATTGACAATTATCTGTTTTCAATTTCCCTCTAGGCACTTGCATGGGTGCTCTGTGGTTTGAGAACCGTCTGCATTCACTTCTAGAAATCTATTTCAACTGAATTGATTTGGAATTTTCAGCTGCATTTCCGAATATTCGATAGTAACTTTCTAATGCAGTTTTTGGTTTTCGAATATTCGATTTTTCAATAAAAAGTTCAAAGTTTGTTTAAAGTCCTTTGTTAAAGTTCAAAAATATTAAAGTCCTTTGGAGCCACGGATTTTCAAAACCTCATCACTTAATCACGTGGAATTGGCAGTTTGTTTATAATAATAAAAACAGATTGCCTCAACCACAAGAATTCACCGTGACCCTGCTGGGGCGCAATCACAAGTAAGAGGAAAGGACAATCTCTAGACGTTGTATTAGATGCTCAAATCAGAGATTTTAGGAGAAATGAAAAGCCAGGTGTGAATCGGCTCATTAAGGGTTTTTCATTTCATAAAAAAGACTTGCTGATTGTGAGCGGCTAATCACATGTGCAGGTCTCTGTGCTTTCCTTTGAATGATTTATTACAATCAGCAGCAAATGGAGAATTTTCCACACATTGTAAAGCTAAGGTCCCACTGCATTGGATTGAGAAACGCATGCTCTCGCTTTGTGTCCGCGTTTGTCTGTGTTGGTGGTTTCTACTTACTACTGTGGGTAAAAGGCATTAGTAGGTTCGCAATGTATCGCACATTGTGGGACCTGGTTCCTGCCATTTCCATAAAAAATAAAATGTCATTGCAGATGGAAAACGCAAGCAGTTAGAGAGCGGATAGAAACGCACATAGTGTGCCTAAGCCTTAGACCTCCTCTTATCTTTTTATTCATTTTGCTCATTTCTAATTATGATTTAATCCCCCACTTACGGTAATTATCACAGCTAATTGCCTTTTATTGCTATGGGATTGCTTCTCTTGTTGGTTTAAGGATTGGCATGGCAAGGGTTAATATAATCCCGCAGCCTCCGTCTGCCTGTGTTGTAAATTAAATTGTTTGTTTTTTTTCCTCATCTACAGGGTGTGCACATGGAATTACAAGTTTATATGATGACATTCATGGTTTGTTAAAACTCCATCGTAAGATCTGACATTCTAAATTCTGATCCAAGGTGGTCATTTCATCAAGAAACCAGTGTCATGTCCATCTCTAGTGGTCTAGATCAATGTTGCATAGAAAGGGGGAATCATACTGGTTTACTTTAAAATGATTGAGTAGCCCTCAATGTCCCCCCATCATTAATTGTAATATAGAAACCTAAACACATTTTGACTTAAATACATTAAAGGTAAGTAGGTTGCCAGTGATCTCCAGTAAGATATATATTTAACGTGATCTAGATGTATTTGACAGTATCCTAGTGTAGGGTACAAGTCAATTATGTTAAATCCAAATGAATGAATC
This sequence comes from Hymenochirus boettgeri, assembly GCA_019447015.1. Classification (NCBI taxonomy): domain Eukaryota; kingdom Metazoa; phylum Chordata; class Amphibia; order Anura; family Pipidae; genus Hymenochirus; species Hymenochirus boettgeri. The sequence continues at coordinate 34,484 of JAACNH010002554.1, forward strand.
CACAATAAATGATTGCATGGAGCACTGACCTCCCCATTTTGTAATGGAGTTAACCAGAATGCTAATTAGCTGCTCATGATCAACTTGTAGGGCCACAGGATTGACAGTCCTTGATGAATTCAGACTTCCTCAGATGTAGACATTGCCTTATCGTTATCCACAGATCGAGGCAGTTTAACAACCTTCTCCACTGGGTGTACAGATCTCTCAGCAACAGAACAAAAATTACACTACAGTCAACTGGTGTAAAGGGACCCCCATATAATGAAGCAAAATAGTCAAGACTAACAATGTTCTGGGGGCCCCAGAGCTCAGTTTCTTGTGGCCCTCCTGTCTTGTTTCTCTAAAAGAAAAAAAGCCATGTTATTTACTTCATTGCATATTTATTGCATGGAACTTGTTAAATCAATGTAGCATATTAAGCACATTTTAACTTATAGATGAAAGGCTGTTGCTGAGAAAACTGACTGACTACCCTTCCCCCCAAGTCATTGATATGGAGGTATCCAGTGGGCCAACCTCTACATTCCATATGAGCCACTGTATAATGTTAGGCTGAGGCCACACTGCAATGCACACAGGAATCGCGCACTTTGTGCATTTTGCGAGCGATTTTGACGTTTCCCTTATTGAAACGTATGCGTTTACGCACCAAAATGGTGAACTGCTGCATTACCAAAACGAGAACGGATGCGCATTCGCATCGGAATCACGGGAATTTTCGGTTCCCGCGATTAAATTTTACCAAAAATTGTGGGCGCAATCGCGAACGCAAAATATGTGCGCGAATGCACGAAAACCGCCCTAGTGTGGCCTAGCCCTAATTGCGAAAGATTGACAAACATACATTGAAGAGCTTGTTAACTTTGAATGCCAGACATTGTTAGAATGTTCACATGTGAGGTTGGGTTTTTCTCTTCTTTTGTTTCATCTGTTTTTTTTTTTCATGTATCCCTGAGGAAATTGTATGTAGCAAAAACCTTATGCTGTGTTCAGTGTATGGGCACACAGGCGTGGGTTTAGTGTTGACAATTTGTTACATATTTTTTACTGACTCCCCACCACCACTTTTTTTTTTTCTAATGACAGTTTTATACAGTGGGGACATTTCTAAGAAAGTTAAAGTAGCTGCATCAAAAGGATAGGGGACATGATGGACAGATACAGTATATGGGACGAGTTGGACATCACAGGTATAGGGGCGAGTATGGACAGATCACAGGTATAAGGGGACGAGTATGGACAGATCACAGGTATAAGGGGACGAGTATGGAAAGATCACAGGTATAAGGGGACGAGTATGGACAGATCACAGGTATAAGGGGACGAGTATGGACAGATCACAGGTATAAGGGGACGAGTATGGACAGATCACAGGTATAAGGGGACGAGTATGGACAGATCACAGGTATAAGGGGACGAGTGGACAGATCACAGGTATAAGGGGACGAGTATGGACAGATCACAGGTATAAGGGGACGAGTATGACAGAATCACAGGTATAGGGAGAAGTATTGGACAGATCACAGGTATAGGGGACGAGTATGGACAGATCACAGGTAAAGGGGACGGTATGACAGAGATCACAGGTATTATAGGGCGGGACAGTATGGACAGATCACAGGTTTAGGGGAACGTATGGACAGATCACGGTATATAAGGGACTAGTATGGACAGATCACAGGTTAAGGGGACAAGTATGGAAGACACAGGTATAAGGGGACGAGTATGGACAGATCACAGGTATAAGGGGACGAGTATGGACAGATCACAGGATAAAGGGGCGTAGTATGGACAGATCACAGGTATAAGGGGACGCGTATGGACAGATCACAGTATAAGGGGAGACAGTATGGACAGATCACAGGTAAAAGGGACTAGTATGGACAGATCACAGGTATAAGGGGACAAGTATGGACAGATCACAGGTATAAGGGGACGAGTAAGAACAGATCACAGGTATAAGGGGACGAGTATGGACAGATCACAGGTATAAGGGGACGAGTATGGACAGATCACAGGTATAAGGGGACGAGTTGGACAGATCAAAGGTATAAGGGGACGAGTATGGACAGATCCACGGTATAAGGGGACGAGTATGGACAGATCACAGGTATAAGGGGACGAGTATGGACAGATCACAGGTATAAGGGGACGAGGGCTGTGTATGGGACAGAGAGAGATACAGAAAGAACAGATAGGTTAAGGGGACGAGTATAGACAGATCACAGGTATGAGGGACGAGTAGTGAGATCACAGGTAGAGGGGACAAGTATGGTCAGATCACAGGTATGAGGGGACGAACGTGCGACAGATCACAGGTATAAGGGGACGTATGGTCAGATCACAGAGTTATGAGGGGACAAGTATGGTCAGATCACAGGTATGAGGGGACGAGGGTGAGGACAGATGACAGGTTATAAGGGGACGAGTATGGTCAGATCACAGGTATGAGGGGACAGTATGGTCAGATCACAGGTATGAGGGGACGAGTATGGACCGATCAAGGTATGAGGGGACGAGTATGATCAGATCAGGTATGAGGGGACGAGTAAGGTCAGATCACAGGTATAAGGGGACGAGTATGGACAGATCACAGGTATAAGGGGACGAGTATGGCAGATCAAAGGTTAAGGGGACGGAGTATGGACAGATCACAGGTATAAGGGGACGAGTATGGAACAGATCACAGTATTAAGGGGACGAGAGTTGGACAGATCACAGGTATAAGGGGAGGTATGCAGATCAAGTATTGAGTGACGGCAGGTGCGTCAGATAACAGGTATAGGTATAAGGGGACGAGTATGACAAGATCACAGGTATGAGGGAAGAGTAGTGCAGATCACAGGTATGGGGGACAAGTATGGTCAGATCACAGGTATGAGGGGACGAAGTGCGACAGATCACAGGTATTGAGGGGACGAGTATGGACAGATCACAGGTATAAGGGGACGAGTATGGACAGATCACAGGTATAAGGGGACGAGTATGGACAGATCACAGGTATAAGGGGACGAGTATGGACAGATCACAGGTATAAGGGGACGTGGTTGCGGTCAGATCACAGGTATAAGGGGACGAGGTTATGGTCAGATCACAGGTATGAGGGGACGAGTATGATCAGATCACAGGTATGAGGGGACGAGTAAGGTCAGATCACAGGTATGAGGGGACGAGTATGGTCAGATCACAGGTATGAGGGGACGAGGGTGCAGACAGATCACAGGTATAAGGGGATGAGTATGATCAGATCACAGGTATTAGGGGATGAGTATGGACAGATCACAGGTATGAGGGGGCGAGTATGGTCAGATCACATGTATGAGGGGACAAGTATCGTCACATCAAAGGTATGAGGGGACAAGTATCGTCACATCACAGGTATGAGGGGACAAGTATGGTCAGATCACAGTTATGAGGGGACAAGTATGGTCAGATCACAGGTATGAGGGGACGAGGGTGCAGACAGGTGACAGGTATAAGGGGACGAGTATAAGAGTATAAGGGGATGAGTATGGTCAGATTACAGGTATGAGGGGATGAGTATGGTCAGATCACAGGTATGAGGGGGCGAGTATGGTCAGATCACAGGTATGAGGGGACGAAGGTGCAGACAGATCACAAGTATAAGGGGACACGGGTGTGGACAGATCACAGGTATAAGGGGACGTGGTTGCGGTCAGAT
>JAACNH010002555.1:0-38140 GCA_019447015.1 Hymenochirus boettgeri
AAGAAATTTTCTAGAAAATCATAAACAACAAAGATAATAGATTAACCCTTTCAACTGCCACAGATCGGTATATTCAGAATTTCACTTCCCCTGCCTCGCCCCGATCCCCCCTCGGTTTCAATTCCAATCCGAGACGGGGTCCCCGAGTCGGGAGATAGCAATACCTTTAGTGCAGAGTATCAGCCGGGAAGCAGGAGAAGGAGGAACTTCTTCGGTGAGTGATAAGGAGTTAGACCGCCCGGTACATACAGTGATTCCTGCTTCACCTGGTTCTTCCCTTACTGCTGCCCTGTGGTGTAGTGGAGGTACTCACTTCGACTATCGGCGCATTAGCTCTAAGTGCAGTCCTGTTACTAAAGCTGTCAGTGGTGACCAGCTTTACACTGATTCTATTTGTGAATGGAACTCAAAGGGGGGGGAATGCCACAAAGGGGGTGAAATGCCACAAAAAATTACAACTTACAGTGGATACCCACATCTTTTTTTTTTTTAGCCCATAACTATAATTAGCAAAAAACTTTGATCTTTTCCAAAGCTTCCCATTTCGCCAGTGATATTGGTAAAGTAACGCAGATCATTATTTGTCCGGTTCAGGGAACTAAGCCTATTTTAGGTAAGAAATTTTAGCAGGTACCAAAAAAAGATTTCAACCCTTGAATCATCTTATTTTATTTTTCACAAAACCTCCTAAAAACTAGATTGGATTGAAGCCCTCCTCAATCCACATAAACTCTGTCACACTTCTTAAGGAACCAGGAGAGTTTGTTCTCTAAAACTTCTATCCGGCCCGAACTCCAGAACAGTCAAGATCCAGAATCCAATGGTTCTCCTAATACGAACTCCAGAACAGTCAAGATCCAGAATCCAATGGTTCTCCTAATACAATGGAAACATACCCAAGAGATCAGATGGTTGGGGAGAATTCATATAATTACACTGAGAGTGGGGAGAAATTCAACACAAATATTCAATCCTCTCAACAGACTGAGAAAAATGGAAACATATTAACATGTCCAGAATGTGGAAAAAAACTTTCTTCGAAGCACAACCTGCAGATACACCAGCGAATCCACACAGGGGACAAACCATTCACCTGTACAGAATGTGAGAAAAGATTCTATAGTAAATCTCACCTTCTTCAACACCAAAAAATCCACACAGGGGAGAAGCCTTTCGTTTGTACAGAATGTGGAAATAAATTTGCCTATAAGTCAGTCCTTTTATCACACCAGCGAATCCACACAGGGGAGAAACCATTCACTTGTACAGAATGTGGGAAAAACTTTGTTTGGAAGTCAGACCTTTTATATCACCAGCGAATCCACACAGGGGAAAAACCTTACACTTGTACAGAATGTGAGAAAAGATTCTATAGTAAATCTAAACTTCGTATACACCAAAAAATCCACACAGGGGAAAAGCCTTTCTCTTGTTCAGAATGTGGGGAAAAATTTGCCAATAAGTCAAACCTTTTATCACACCAGCGAATCCACATAAGGGAGAAACCTTACACTTGCACAGTATGTGGGGAAATATTCTCTAACCAGTACAACTTTCTTTTACATCAAAGTATCCATGTAGAGTAGAAACGTATAATGTACAAAATATGGGAGGAAATTATTTTATTAAGAAATCTCAAATGGTAGAATATTTACTGGGTGTTATGGACACGATCGGCACTTCTGGGAGTAGGAAAGGCACAACGGGAGCCAAATTATTTTAGGAGCTTCCTACCAAACCAGTTGTGGCTAAAATACAAATGTATCCTGTGCTGCAGAAGTGTAACTGGAAGTTTCCACTAAATTCCACTATAAAGCTTGTGGAAGGACCAACAGGGAGCACCAGAAGATGTAGCAAATGTTTATAATGAACTTGTTCCATGGGTGGTTCCGTATTTAGGTTTACAACTCAAGTTCAGGCGGTCGTCTGTAGGAGCTTAACATGGGTCTGTATTCCTTTCCTTTGGCAAATCCAAAGACTCTTAAAGGTAATGTTAAGTCTACTCCGTATCCAGAAGGACACACTGTAAAGTACTTGCTCATGTTTAATAAAGTATGAATATGTGAAGGTAATAGTGTGTTTCCTTCTGGATACGGAAGCACAGAGGTTACTTTACCTTTAAGAGTCATGGATTAAGTTCTATCTTTATCTGTAATGCAGGACAGGATTGCAGTAGAAGGATGGGAGAATATGACATTTCTAGTCCATTACTTTCCCTTCATGTATCCACTATAATAAACATTACAGATTGTCACTATAAATGTGTCACTGTCTGTGTCTATATCTCTATCTTTGTCTTTCAGTCCGATATATAATCACCATCTCTCTCTCTGTGTGGAGGGGAGGGAGGAGTGGGGTGACATGGCCTAGACATAGTGATGGATCCATAGGGGGAAAGGAGAGAGGAGTGGGGTGACATGGCCTAGACATAGTGATGGATCCAGACACCATGGGAGATGAAGGAGCTCTCAAAGCTCTGTCCACTGTCTCTGTGCCGAATTTCCTGCACCATTGTATAACTATGTCCGGAATCTCTTCCATCCTGCCTGTAACAAGCCGACACTGCTGCTGAAACTATCTCCACAGTTGTTTCCAGCTGAACGGAGCCTGCCGCTTAGAGCTCGCTCCCTGAGGCCAGTCCTTCAGCCGCTGCTCTGAACTCCCGCTCAAATCTCGCCGGACCTAGCCAGTGGGAGAGAGGCATCGCGATCCGGCACGCCCCCTGTTGCTGAGCAAAAAACCGGCAGGTGAGCCCACAATAAACATGGCCGCCCACATCCCATGTGACTGAAACGGCCATTCAGCCGTTCCACCTCCAGGTTTCACATTATCCATACATTCTTGATGTCACACCACAATTACCTGACATCCGCAACTAGGAAGTAGACTACTAGACTACTAGTAGTAGGTTTTCAGCGCAGAGCCACACTGCTACTGTTTTTGCTTAAAACAGGAGTAGGGGGTGGTGCATGGGTGACAAGGGACCAGGTTAGGTAATTCCCTTCAGGTGAATCTTTGCAATGTATGGATAATGTGAAACCTGGGTTTGGGGGTGGTATCAGTTTTGTCAAAATCCAATGGGGGGGACACCTTGGTTAGAAGTTAGGACCTTCCAGACTGGGGTTACCTTGACGTGGTTGGAAGGCTTTTCATTCATGTGTGTAAGAATAATATATCCTATACTAATCCAATCTGGAAAACTGATGCCTAGTCTTAGAAAAATCCTCACAGCTGTGGGAGACAGAATTGACACACACACGAGATGTAGTGAACTCTATCTCCGTTTATTTAGTTCATACGTTGGCATATATGAAACAAAGGAAAAAACTTTGCAAGACAAAAGGGGCTTTACCAGACTTCATGTCTGCAAATAATATAATAAAACATGTCTTGGAATGTGAAGATAGTCAAGTTGACATATAATGTAGGAGGCAGAAGACCTTGAGATAAAATATTATCTATGGCCACGAGAACAGCTTGGTACATTTCATGAAAAACAGACTAAGTAAAATGGACACAAAATGGCGTCAAAAAACAAAATGGCTGCTATTAGGCTAAGTGATTATAGAGAATATATAAAAATCTAACAATGGGATCACAGTAATGTATACTAAAACCCCTTTGTTTATAATGTATGCCAGTGTGCAGATAATATGATATTGTATGGGGCCTAGGAATGTGCATTGATTATCTTTTCTATGTTTATATATATATAGATATACTGTATATACAGATAATATGATGTTGTATGGGGCCTAGGAATGTGCATTGATTATCTTTTCTATGTTTGTATAAATATTTAACCAGATTTCACCATATATTGGTTGTCATGAGAATTTCATCACATACTGTTAGCCATGGGCATTTGATTACATACTGGTAGCTATAGGCATTTGATTACATACTGATAGCCATGGGAACTTCATTACATACTGGTAGACATGGGAATTTTATTACATACTGGTAATTACATACTGGTAGCCATGGGAATTGTATCATATACTGGTAGCCATTGGAATTTCATTACATACTGGTAGCCATGGGCATTTCATTACATACTGGTAGCCATGGGAATTTTATTACATACTGGTAGCCATGGGCATTTCATTACATACTGGTAGCCATGGGCATTTCATTACATTCGGGTAGCCATGGGCATTTCATTGCATACTGGTAGCCATGGGCATTTTCATTCATACTGGTAGCCATGGAATTTCATCATATACTGGAAGCCATGGGCATTTCATTACATACTGGTAGCCATGGGAATTTCATTACATACTGGTAGCCATGGGCATTTCATTACATACTGGTAGCCATGGGAATTTCATTACATACTGGTAGCATGGGAATTTCATCATATACTGGAAGCCATGGGCATTTCATTACATACTGATAGACATGGGATTTATGTACCATAACTGGTAACCATGGGAATTTCATTACATACTGGTAGACCGATGGAAGCCATATACATTTCATCATGCGTAAGCCGGGTTTTATTAGACTACTGGTAGCCATAGGATTTTTATTACATACTAGGAACTATGGGAATTTCTTTACATACTGATAGCCATGGGAATTTCATCATATACTGGTAGCCATGGGCATTCTGATAGGTTGTATGTGTCAAATAAATGTGCTTAGATTGTAAGCTCTTCAGGGCAGGGCCTGATGTGAATGTGTACATGTAATTGTAAAGTGCTACGGAAGATGTTGGCGCTATATAAATCCACAATAATAATAATAATAATTAAATAATAGCCATGGGAATTTAATTACATACTGGTATCTATGGGCATAATTTCATACTGGTAGCCATAGGAATTTCATCACATACTGGTAGCCATGGGTATTTCACTTACATACTGGTAGCCATGGTAATTTCATTATATACTGGTAGCCATGGGCATTTCATTACATACTGGTAGCCATGGGCATTTCATTACATACTGGCAGCAAACTGGCAATTTCATCATATACTGGGGTAGGCTATTACGTACTCCATATGCAGGGCAATCCGTTCATTATTTTAGTGCAGGCAATAGCAGCATTTGGTAATGTGTACTACTAGATATGCAGAGTATAATAATACCAAATGCTGCCACTGCCTGCACTAATATAACAAGTGGACTGCCCTGCACATGGGGTAGGTAATAGCCTATTAGGGCTATGTGGCTATTACCTACCTATGTGCAGTGGAGCAGCTGGAGGCTGGAATTCATTGGCATGTCGTTGCAGAGGCAGCACAGGGGCAGTAGTAGTACAACACAGCTGCGCAATGACATCATCATGCCATGACATCATCGCACAGCCGTGGATTAATACTGGGAAAAGGAGATTTGGGGCACCTTTATTAGCTAAGTTGCCAAAGATCTGTTTTAACATATTGATGCCACTGCTCGGTACCAATCATTTTTCACTTCATACCACTAGAAAGGTGTGTGTGTGTGTGGGGGGGCTGGGCAAGTTGTGACGTTTCATTACCAGATTTAACCAAAAATCTCCGTGAGAAAAAATTGTCTCCTGACATTCTCCTAAATAAATATTACAATTTTTTTTATAAAGAATGATATATCTACCCAATATTTTTTTGCTTTGGAATATTTTCTATCAAAAAACTATTTGACGCTCTGATTTTTCAAGTAAAATAGATTGTTTGAGTTCGAAGAGTGACCTTAGAGTGAAGCCACGAAATTACACATTGTCTCCATTGAGTGTGTTTGGTGGCAGTGTGTTGGCGTGCACTGATGGAAGTAGGGTACTGTTTTAGAGGGCGGTTATATTTTTACTGGGGGTTGGTCATGATTTTTTACATTTCATCTTTTTCACTTTTTCTCTCAAAAATCTATTAAAAAAGTACAAATTTCTAAAAATGTGCGCAAATCTTGCATGTGTGTATGAAACAATTACACAGACACGAGTAGCTGGAGTTTGTTTCTTTCAAAATATTATTGTTGTTTGGGGGGGATTTCTGAGTTTGAGTTTAAAATACAGAGTGGTAGAATTTTTCTTAATTGGTTATTATACCTTGGTCCCCCCAATGGGAAGCTTCTTTCTGACCTCACTCTGGTTGCTGCCTGGACCGACTTTTATCAGGATCTGTCTGACCCCCCTGTACTGTGTTTGGTTTGACTGACTCCCATGTTTGACTTTTGGCTCTGATTCTGCATCATGCTCTGTACCTTGTACTCCATGATTCCCATTGCCAATGTGGACTGTTAGACTATCCCAGGGGTTCCCCAACCTGTTGTTGCCCCACCTCCATTCTGCCCCGACAGTCCACGTCACCACTCCATTGCTCCCACCCACAAAGGCTCACGTTATCGGTGAACTTTTGGAATATTTTTTCCATTGACTATAACGGATCCAATGAACATTCTGAGTGTTTAGGGTCATGTGATCAAATCGAATACTACACTTACCTCACACTGTATCTGTCTGATACACACACAACAACACAAACACACACAACTACACAAACACACAACCAAACACACAATTTTTGGTTCAAGTCCTAAATATATAGAATACATTACACAATAATATATGTAAAGTACAATGTATGTTTTGTGTATTTATAATGAAGTATGTGTCATAAATGATTATTGTGAGTTATTATTGCCACATATGTCACATAGGGCCCTATTTATAAAAAATCGTTATCGTTATCGTAAAATACCGATCGTTATCGTAAAATAACGACCGGGTTTTTACCGATAACGCCCGCTATTTACCGATATCGTTAAATACGGTCCGTTTCGGTAATACCGGTCTTATTTACCGATACCTAGCTCCGCCTAATTTACCGATAACGTTTGTCCTTTTTACCGTTAACGGTCCGTTATCGGTACATACACGACCGTTATCGGTAAATAACGACCGTTAATCTGTATAACGGTCGTTATCGGTAAAACCCCGGTCGTTATTTTACGATAACGATCGGTATTTTACGATAACGATAACGATTTTTTATAAATAGGGCCCATTCTGTCTTGTCAATATCCATTTATTTGTGTATCTTTATAAAAAAGCAACTTGATCCTAAACACTCAAAGGTGATAGTGATTAGCTAACTTGCTTATATGGATGTGTTAGGGTGGGAATGTTACAGCCACTTACCTGCATATATTCCAAGACAAAGAAAGGATAGGGGTCTTTCCCACCTGACACATACATTATACACACACATACCTACATATACATAATTCATACTTCCCACATATTATATTTTATAACTTTATTTTATCTGAAATATAGTAATCTGTCAGGTTTGATTGGCTCTATAATTTGTTTTGTCTGTAATATTTTTTTATAATAAATACCAAAATCTATTACTTAATGAGTGATATCTACACTACATATGCCAATGTGGACACATGTATATTTTCTACAGTATGCCATAGTTTTTAGCAAGGATGTCCATCCTATGGTCCTCCAGATGTTTGCATACTACAACTCCCAGCATTCCCTGCTGCCATCTGCTGTTAAGAAAATACTCTTATACTCTTATAAATACTTTTTTATGGTCAGAAACCCCAAACAGCTCATTATAATTGTAACTATAGCACCATCTACTCCCTACCCATAATCCTCTGCTCTGGTACCTGCTCATTGTAACTGTCGATACAGCTACTATTGCTCCTTACCCATAATCCTCTGCTCTGGTATCTGCTCATTGTAATTTTCAATACAGCTACGATTGCTCCTTACCCATAATCCCTTGTTCTGGTACCTGCTCATTGTAACTTTCAGTACAGCTACTATTGTTCCTTACCCATAATCCTCTGCTCTGGTACCTGCTCATTGTAACTTTCAATACAGCTACTGCTATTGGTTCCTTAACCATAATCCCTATGCTCTGGTACTGCTCTTGTATTTCAGTTACAGCTATATTGTTCCTTACCAAATCCCTCTGCTTCTGGTACATGACTCATTGTATACTTTCATACACGCTACATTGGTTTCCTTTACCCATAATCCTTGCTCTGGTACCTGCTCATTTGGTAGACTTTCGTACAGCTACGATTGTTCCTTAACCCATAATCCTCTGCTCTGGACCTGCTCATGTAACTTCAGTAAGCTACTATGTCTTACCCATAACCTCTGCTGTGGCCTACACCATGCTCATTGTAGCTCTTCAGTACAGCACTATTGTTCCTTACCCCATAATCCTCTGCTCTTCTGGTACCTGCTCATTGTAACTTTCAATATCTTACTATTGTTCCTTACCCATAATCCTCTGCTTGGTACCTTGCTCATTGTAATTTTCAGTACAGAGGGGGGTACTTATTTTCCTTACCCTCATCCTCTGCTGTGGTGACCGGCCATTGGTAGCTTTTTTCCAGTACAGCTACTATTGTTCTTACCACATAATCCTCTGCTGGTACCTGCTGCATGGTAACTTCAGTACAGCTACTATGTGTTCCTTACCCCTAACCTATGCTGTGAGTAACTGCTCCATTGTAACTTTCAGTACAGATACTATTGTTACCTTACCATTAATCCGCTGCTCTGGTACCTCTCATTTAACTTTCATACATCTACGTATTGTTCCTTACCCATAATCTCTGCTCGGGTACCTGCTCATTGTAACTTTCATTCAGTACAGCTATATACTTTACTGTTCCTTACCATAATACTCTGCTATGGTACCTGCTCATTTGTAACTTTCATACCAGCTACTATTGTTCTTACCCATAATCCTCTGCTCTGGTACCTGCTCATTGTTACTTGCAATACAGCTACTGTTGTCCTTACCCATAATCCTCTGCTCTGGTACTGCTCATTGTAACTTTCAGTACGCTACATTGTTTCCTCCCATAATCCTCTGCTCTGTGTACCTGCTCATTGTAACTTTCAATATAGCTACTATGTTCCTTACCAAATCCTCTGCTCTGGTACCTGACTCATTGTAACTTTCAGTACAGCTACTATTGTTCCTTACCACATAATCCTCTGCTCTGGTACCTGCTCATGTAACTTTCAATACAGCTACTATTGTTCCTTACCCATAATCCTCTGCTTCTGGTACCTGCTCATTGTAACTTTCAGTACAGCTACTATGTTGTTCCTTACCCATAATCCTCTGGCTCTGTACCTGCTCATGTAACTTCAGTACAGCTACTATTTTCCTTACCCATAATCTCTGCTGTGTGTACCTGCTCTTGTAGCTTTCAGTACAGCTACTATTGCTCCTGACCCATAATCCCGTTCTGGTACCTGCTCATTGTAAACTTTCAGTACAGCTACTATGTTCCTTACCCATAATCCTCTGTCTTGGTACCTGCTCATTGTAACTTTCAGTACTGCTACTATTGTTCCTTACCCTAATCCTCTGCTGTGGTACCTGCTCATTGTAGCTTTCAGTAAGCACATTGTCCTTACCCATAATTCCTCTGCTCTGGTACCTGCTCATTGTACTTTCAATACATTACATGTTCCTTACCCTAATCCTCTGTCTGGTACCTGCTCATTGTAATTTCAGTACACAGCTACTATTGTTCCTTACCATAATCCTCTGCTGTGGTACCCTCTCATTGTAACTTGCCAGTACAGCTACGATTGTTCCTTACCCAAATCCTCTGCTCTGGTACCTGCTCATTGTAACTTCAGTACAGCTACTATTGTTCCTTACCCATAATCCTGCGTTTGGACCTGCTCATTGTAGCTTCAGTACAGCTAGCTATTGTTTCTTACCATAATCTCTGCTCTGGTACCTGCTCATTGTACTTTCAGTACAGCTCTATTGTTCCTTACCCATAACCTTCTGCGTGGTACCTGCTCATGGTACGTTCAGTACAGCTACTATTGCGTCCTTACCCATAATCCTCTGCCTGGTACCTGCTCATTGTAACTTTCAATACATCTACTATTGTTCCTTACCCATAACCGCTGCTCTGGTACCTGTCATTGTAAACTTTCAGTACAGCTACTATGTGTTCCTTACCCATAATCCTCTCTTGGTACCTGCTCATGTAACTTCAGTACAGCTACTATTGTTTCTTACCCATAATCCTCTGCTCTGGTACCTGCTCATTGTACTGCAATACCAGCTACTGTGTTCCTTACCCACATAATCCTCTCTCTGGTACCTGCTCATTGTAACTTTCAATACAGCTACTGTTTTCCTTACACCCATAATCCTCTGCTCTGGTACCTGCTCATTGTAACTTTCAGTACAGCTAACTATTGTTCCTTACCCATATCCCTGCTCTGGTACCTGCCATTGTAACTTGCAATACAGCTACTATTGTGCCTTACCATAATCCATCTGCTCTGGTACCTGCTCATTGTAACTTTCAGTACAGCTACTATTGTTCCTTACGCCATAATCCTCTGCTGTGGTACCTGCTTCATTGTATTCAGTACAGCTACTATTGTTCCTTACCCTAATCCTCTGCTCTGGTACCTGCTCATGTAACTTCAAATACATTCTACTATTGTTCCTTACCCATCATCCCTCTGCTCTGGTACTGCTCATGTAACTTCAATACAGCTACTATTGTTCCTTTACCCATAATCCTCTGCTGTGGTACCTCTCATGTAGCTTTCAGTACAGCTACTATTGTTCCTTAACCATAATCTCTGCTCTGGACCTGCTCATTGTAACTTTCAGTACAGCTACTATTGTTCCTTACCCCATAATCCTTGCTCTGGGATGCTCATTGGTTTACTCATTGCATACAGTAACTATTGTTCCTTACCCCTAATCCTCTGCTATCGGTACCTGCTCATTGATAACTTTCAGTACAGCTACTGTTAGTGCCTTACCCATGAAGCCTCTCTCTGTACTGCTCATTGTAATTTCAACAGCTCACTATGGTGTCCTGTACCCACTAATCCTCTGCTCTGGTACCGCTCATTGTAACTTTTCAGTAGCACGCTTACTATGTTTCCTTACCCATAATCCCTGACCTGGTAATTGGCTCATTACACTTTAAATACTACAGCTCATATCTACTGATAATTTCATTTGTAATTAATAATTTAGAAGTAATTTAATAGATGATGGTAGCCTTCCATTATGTTCTGTGTGTGGTTTATAAAATCTAATATACAAAGTAAAATCCTGATTTGATAACCATGAACGCCTATCATAAACCGGGTTGTACACTGGTTTATAAATATGTTTGTTATAAAGAGATGGCTGAAGACTATATAAAGTTTGGTCCGCTTTCGAACTTCGAATATTCAGAAGAAAGTTCTAAAGTTTGAAGTTGGACGCCATTAAAGGTCAATGAGAGTGATAGTTCAAAAGTCGGGTGATTACAGCTAAACTAACAGTGGTAAACTACTGTAAATGGCTGTGCCACCTGGGAATGGTCTGGGGAACATGTCACTCATCACACAAACCTGTAAACACTCACTGAGCAGGCGGCAATTGGTCGGGTTCTGACAAGCTACCTTACAACGATACTTTCGATGATATCTAACGAACCGAATATCCTTCCCTCGGATTGCTCGAACGGAACATTTAAGGATTATCAAAGATCCTTTCTAGGATTAGCGAACGGACATTTGAAGGATTATCAAACGATCCCTTCCTAAGGATTTAGCAACGGAACATTTTAAGGATATCAACCGAGTCCTTCTAGGATTAGCGAACGGTTACATTCAAGTATTATCAAACGAACGATCCTTCCTAGGATTAGCGAATGATACATTCAAGATTATCGAACGCAATGATCCTGTCCTAGATTAGAGCAACGTAACATTGTTAAGATATAAACGATCCTTCCTAGGATTAGCGAACGGAACATTTTGAGGATTATCAAACGACGATCCCTTCCTGATTACGACGGAACATTTTGAGATTACAACAGAACCGATCCTTCCTAGGATTAGCCGAAACGGACATTTTGCGGCATTATCATGACACGATCCTTCCCAGGTTAGCGATTGAACTTCCACGATTATCCGAACAAATGTTCCTTCCTCGGATTCAGCGAACGGAACATTTTTAAGGATTACGACACGAAACGATCCTTCCTAGGATTAGCGAACGGAACATTTTAAGGTAATCAACGAAATGATCTTCTAGGATTAGCGAACGGAACATTTTAAGAGATTAATCGAACCGAGATCCTTCCTAGGATTAGCCAAACTGGAAACATTTTGAGGAGTATGAACGAATATCCTTGCCTAGGTATTAGCAAACGAACTTTTTGAGGAGTAATCGACGAATGATCCTTCCTAGGAATTAGCTAACGGAACATTTGAGGATTATCAAACGACCTCCTATGATTAGCGAACGGAACATTTTGAGGATTATCAAACGATCCTTCCTAGATTCAGCGAACGGACATTTTGAGGCTATCAAAAGATCACTCCTAGGATAGCTAACGGAAACATTTTGAGGATATCGACCGAATGTCCTTCTATGGAGTTGCAAAAGGAACATTTTGAGGATTATCAAACGTTCCTCTAGGATTAGCGAACGGAATCATTTAAGGTTATCAAAACGATCCTTCTAGATTAGCGAACGGACATTTTGAGGATTATCAAACATCCCTGCCTTAGGATTAGCGAACGGAACATTTTAAGGATTACGAAACGAATGATCCTTTTTTTTTTTTTTTCCTAGGGATTAGCAAACGGAACATTTTGAAGGATTATCAAACGATCCTTCCTAGGATTAGCGAACGAACATTTTAAGGATTATCAACATCTCGATTAGCACGGATTTTGATATCAACGATTTAGGATTAGCGAACGGAACATTTGAAGGGTATCAAACGATGCCTTCCTATGGTGTACGACAACATTTTGAGGATTATTCAAACGATCCTTCCTAGGTTGTAGCGAACGGAACATTTTGAGGATTATCAAGCTCCTGTCCAGGATTAGCAAGGAACTTGAGACTGACAAACTTCTTCAAGGATTAGCGAACGGAACTTGGTTCGACGGTCCTTCCTAGATTAGCGAACGGAACTTCAAGGATTATCGAACGAACGATCCTTCCTAGATTAGCCGAACGGACATTCAAGGATAATCGATACGAAACGATCCTTCCTAGGATAGCGAATGGAACATTCAGGATTATCGAACGAAGATCCTCCTAGGATTAGCGAGCGTACATTTGAGGATTATCAACAAACGATCCTTCCTAGGGATTAGCGAACGAACATTTGAGATTATCAACGAACGAATCCTTCCTAGGATTAGCGAAAGGTAACATTCAGGATTATCGTCACAATGATCCTTCCTAGAGATTAGGAACGGTCTATTTGAGGATTATCAAACGACCTTCCTAGGATTACGAACGACATTTTAAGGATAGGAACGACGATCCTTCCTAGGAATAGCGACGGTAACATTTTTAAGGATAATGACGAAATGCATCCTTCCTAGGAGTATGAACGGAACATTTTGAGGATTCATCAAAACGATCCTTCCTAGGATAGCGAACGGAACATTTTATAGATTATCGAACGAATGATCCTCCTAGATTAGCGAACGGAACATTTTGAGGATGTATCAAACGATCCTGTCCTAGGATTAAGCGAACGAACTTTGGAATTATCAAACGTAGTCCTCTATGATTAGCGAACGGAACATTTTTAGGATTATTCAAACGATCCTTCCTATGATTAGCGAACGAAACATTTTAATGATTATCGACTTACGAATTACTCCTCCAGATTAGCGACACGGAACATTTTAGGATTATCAAACGATCCTTCCCGTAGTTAGGCGAACGGAACATTTTAAGGCCTATCGAACGAATGAGCCTTCCTAGGTTAAGCGAACGGAATTTTGAGGATATCAACGATCCTCCTATGATTAGCGAACGAACATTTTGAGGATTATCAAACGATCCTTCCTAGGATTAGCGAACGGAACATTTTGAGGATTATCAAACGATCCTTCCTAGGATTAGCGAACGGAACATTTTAAGGATTATCGAACGAATTATCCTTCCTAGGATTAGCGAACGGAACATTTAAGGATTATCAAACGATGCCTTCCTAGGATTAGCGAACGAAACATTTAAGGATTATCGAACGAATGATCCTTCCTAGATTAGCGAACGAACATTTGAGGATTATCAAACGATCCTTCCTAGGTATAGCGAACGGAACATTTTAAGGATTATCAACGATCCTTCCTAGGATTAGCGAGGAACATTCAAGGATTATCGACGAATGATCCTTCTAGGATTATCGAATGAACATTTAAGGATTATCGAACGAACGATCCTTCCTAGGATTAGCGAACGGAACATTTTAAGGATTATCGAACGAACGATCCTTCCTAGGATAGCGAACGGAACATTTTAAGGATTATCGAACGAACGATCCTTCCTAGGATTAGCGAACGGAACATTTTAAGGATTATCGAACGAACGATCCTTCCTAGGATTAGCGAACGGAACATTTTGAGGATTATCAAACGATCCTTCCTAGGATTAGCGAACGGAACATTTTGAGGATTATCAAACGATCCTTCCTAGGATTAGCGAACGGAAACATTTTGAGGATTATCAAACGATCCTTCCTAGGATTAGCGAACGGAACATTTTGAGGATTATCAAACGATCCTTCCTAGGATTAGCGAACGGAACATTCAAGGATTATCGAACGAACGATCCTTCCTAGGATTAGCGAATGGAACATTCAAGGATTATCGAACGAATGATCCTTCCTAGGATTAGCGAACGGTACATTTGAGGATTATCAAACGATCCTTCCTAGGATTAGCGAACGGAACATTTTAGGATTATCGACGAAACGATCCTTCCTAGGATTAGCGAACGAACATTTTAGGATTATCGAACGAACGATCCTCCTAGGATTAGCGAACGGACATTTAAGGATTATCGAGAACGATCCTCCTAGGATAGCGAACGGAACATTTGAGGATTATCAACGATCCTTTGAGATTAGCGAACGGGAACATTTTAGGATTATCAAACGATCCTTCCTAGGATTAGCGAACGAACATTTGAGGATTATCAAACGATCCTTCCTAGGTTAACGAACGGAACATTTTGAGGATTTCAAACGATCCTTCCTAGGATTAGCGAACGGAACATTTGGGATTATCAAACGATCCTTCCTAGGTTAGACGAACGGAAACATTTTGGAGATTATCAACGATCCTTCCTAGGATTAGCGAACGGACATTTTGAGGATTCTCGAACGAACGATCCTTCCTAGGTTAGCGAACGAACATTTTGAGGATATAAGACGCACGATCCTTCCTAGATTAGATAGCGAACGGAACATTTTGAGGATTAATCAACGATCCTTCCTAGGGTTGCGAACGAACATTTGGGATTATCAAACGATCAGTTCCTAGGATTAGCGAACGGAACTTTTGAGGATATCAAACGATCCTTCCTAGGATTAGCGAACGGAACATTTTGAGGATTATCAAACAACGATCACGTCGTCGATTAGCGAACGGAACATTTTGAGGATTACGAACGAACGATCCTTCCTAGGATTAGCGACGGAACATTTTGAGGATTATCAAACGATCTTCCTAGGGTTAGCGAACGAACATTTTGAGGATTATCAAACGATCCTTCTAGGAGTATGAACGAACGATCCTTCCTAGGATTATAGCGAACGAAACATTTGAGATTTCGAACGAACGATCCTTCCTAGGATTAGCGAACGGAACATTTTAGGATTATCGAACTGATCCTTCCTAGGGTTAGCGAAGGAACATTTTGAGGAATCAAACGATCTTCCTAGGATTAGCGAACGAACATTTTGAGGATATCAAACGATCCTTCCTAGGGTTAGCGAACGGAACATTTTGAGGATTACAAACGATCCTTCTAGATTAGCCGAACGGAACATTTTGAGGATTATCAAACGATCCTTCTAGGATTAGCGAACGGAACATTTTGAGGATTATCAAACATCCTTCCTAGGATTAGCGAACGGAACATTTTGAGGATTACTCAAACGATCCTTCCTAGGATTAGCGAAACGAACATTTTGGAGATTACGAACGAACGATCCTTCCAGGATAGGACAACGGTACACTCGAACATGATCAAAGAATGATCATTCCTAGGTGTTACGCGAACAGTACATTCTAGGGTTAAGTAAACGCGAACTGCCCGTAAATGGATAATTATCGAAAAGACAGACCGGAGTCCGAAAAACCAACTAGTTTGAGGCTGAACTAGTTCGAATAGTTCAAGTTCGTCCAAACTCATAAAGTTCAGGCTCCAATTTAGGCTTGAGTTCGAGTTCTAGTCCGTCCTAGTTATAATGTTTATAGGACAATGTAATCTTATCCCCATCCAATCAGTGTCCCTACACAATACAATCTTATCCCATCCAATCAGTGTCCCTACACAATACAATCTTATCCCCATCCAATCAGTGTCCCTACACAATACAATCTTATCCCACTCAATCAGTTCCCTACACAATACAATCTTATCCCATCAATTAGTGCCCCTACACAATCAATCTTATCCCATCAATCAGTTGCCCACACCATACAATCTTTTCCACCAATCAGTGTCCCTTTTTTACCCACAATTACAATCTATCCCCATCCAATTAGTGTTCCTCACAATTCAACTTATCCATCCAGTCAGGTGTCGCCTACAACAATTGCAAACTTATCCGTACAATCAGTGTCACACACACCATACAATCTTATCCCTCCAATAAGTTCCCTACCACAAATCCAATTCAGTGTCATTACCACAATACAATCATATCCCCATACAATCAGGTCCCTACACAATCAACCATCATATCCCTACCACTCAGGTGTCCTACACAATACAATATTACCCATACCAATCAGTGTCACCACAATACAATCTTAGCCCATACAATCAGGTGTCCCTACCACAACGACTATCCATACAATAAGTTGTCCTACACAAGACAATATTATCCCCCATTCAACCAGTGCCCCTACACAATACAATTTATTCCCACCCAAGCATGTCCTACACAAACAATCTTATCCCCATCCAATTAGGTCCCTACACAATACATCTTAATCCCATCAATCCAGTGTCCCTACAAAGGCAACTACTTATACCGTACAATCAGTGTCCCTTACACATACAATATTATCCATCAATCAGCGTCCCTACACAAATCCAATCAGTGTCATTACACAATACAATCATTCCCAACATCACCTACAATCCAGCAATGTCATACCATCAATCAATCCCAGATCAAGTGTCATACAAATACAATACATATCCCATACAATCAGGGTCCCTACAACAATACAATCATTTCCATAACCTAATCAGTGTCCAAACCTAACTTATATCCTCGCTACACATACAATCGTTCTACAAATCATGCCACATACAATCACCCAAATCAGGTCCCTAACAATACAATCTTATCCCATACAATCAGTGTCCCGACAAGATACAATACTATCCCATGCCATATAAAGACATAACGTCCATCCAGTCCACCCATCTAGCAATCTCTCATTTCCTTCCTAACTTTTTTATCCATGGAAGGCAAAAAACCCCACCAAATTTATGAAGGGGAAAAATTTCCTTCTGATCCAAGTGGCATCGAATTTCCTTGTCAACTCGACTTTATGGACAATATCCAGTAACTTTAACCTCCTTGTTTGTAGAAACGCATCCAGCTTTTTATTAAACTGACCAAGAACCTGCCATAACAACTTCATGAAGACAGTTCCATAGCTTTACCATTCTCACAGTGACAAACCCTTTCCCAACTCACTTTATGTATCAATATACCAGTAACTTGTAACATTCCTTGTTTGTAGAAACTCATCCAGCTTTTTATTAACTGACCAATGAACCGGCCATTCATACGTCCATTGCGACAGTTCCATAGCTTTACCGTTCTCACAGTGACAAACCCTTCCCAACCTAAACTTGATTATCAATCACCAGTAACTTGTCACATTCCTTGTTTTAAAACTCATCCAGCTTTTTTATTAAATCTGACCAAATGAACCTGCCATAACAACGTCCACTGGAAGACACTTCCATAGCTTTTACCGTTCTCTTCTCACAGTGTGACAAACCCTTTCCCAACTCTACTTTACATGTATCAATCCCAGTAACTGTAACATCCTTGTTTGTAGAAGCTCCTCCAGCTTTTTTATTAAACTGACCAATGAACTGAACCTGCCATAACCACGTCCACTGAAGACAGTTTCATAGCTTATCGTTCTCCACAGTGAAAACCCTTGCCCAACTTGAAGCCTAAACCTTTTTTTTCTTTTCTTCACGTCTTAAGGGATGTCCCTCGTATCCTCTGACATGTATTGGTTAACAATGCCCAAGATAGTTTATTGTATGGCACCGTTAATGTATGTTACAAACAGTAATCATAATCATATCCCCACGCAAGCTCCTTTTCTCCACATACATAATTTGTAACTTTTTTCCAGTCTCTCTCTTCATATTCAAGCTCCCCCATCCCCTTCTTTAATTTTAGTTGCCCTTCTCTACCCCTTTGCCATGTCAAAAAAGGTCCGTTTTGTATACAGGATTTTACAGGATTCCAAAATTGCACTGCATATTCCAAATGAGGCCTTACAATGTCTTTGTAAAGAGGAGAATACAGTTTTCCTTCCAGACCTCTCTTTATACAAGACAATACCAGCTGGATCTGGCTGGTTGCCGCCTGGCACTCTGCTTGCTACCTTTAAGTTTGGTTATCCACCAAAACTCCAAGATCCCCTTTCCAACCGGGATTCCCCTTAACACAGAGCTAGTTATAGTAATAAGTAGCACCATGATTTTTTGAGTCCAAAATACATCACCTTACATTTATCAAATTGAATTTCATCTGCCACTTAAGCAGCCCATGGTGGAAAGATCTATCTAGATCCCCCTGTAAACGATTGCACATCCTCTGAAGGTGTTTATAGTCGACGTTTCAGAACCTGCTGAAAATACCACTTCTAATCATTATAAAATATATTAAAGGTAATGTCCCACCCCCCAAAACTAACATTTACCCTTAATGGCCCACATCAGTAGTTTTAAAACAATCCTATACCTTTACTTCCTGCTCAAAAAGTTCCCCCTGCTGTCCCTCCAACGTCTAGAAACTGCTGTGTAGATCAGTGTGTGACTCATGCTGTGCGGAAGACTTCCCCTCAACCTCATCAAAGGTTGAGGCAGGCTCAGTTCAGCCCTCCCTGCCTCTCACCAATCACAGGACGCAGCTGCCGGTCCCACCCCCACTTTCAATCCATGCAAGCACAGGGCCTGAACACTGCCTCAGGGAGAGAGGCAGTAATAAGAATCGGGGGACTTCTAACATTATATTAATGCGGTTGGGGCTGGGGGAGCATGCCCTACCACATATCAAAAGTTAAATTTTGGGGTGGACATGCCCTTTAAATAGAAGTGGCCCCAGCACAGAACCCTGTGACACCCCACTTAGCACGTATCCATAATGAGAAGCCCCCATTACAACTACTCTCTGGCATCCTATTCCTTAAACCACTTTTCCTATCCATGTACAAATGTGACTCCCCAGACCAACAGACCTAGCTTATACTGAGTCGCCTATGGGGGACTGTATCAAAAGGCCTTTGCAAAATCCAAGGTAACTACATCTACTGGCTAGACCAAGTCTAAATTGGCTACTTACTCTACTTTCCTCATAAAACCAAGCAGTTAGTTTTGACAAGATCTATTCCTCCTAAAATCCATGCTGGTTACTACTTATAATGTCGTCCTTGAAACAACTCTAGATTCATGATCCCTTATAACCTTTCCAGATCTTCCCCATCACGAAGTTAAACTTAACAGGCCTGTAATTACCTACCCCGACTGTGAACGAATCCCCTTTTTCAATATTGGAATACATCACAGCCTTTTTCCAATCAAGAGGAACACCACCGACATGAGGGAATCAGCAAAAATAAGAAACAATGGCCTATATCAAACTGAACTTAGCTCCCTAAGTACCCGAGGATGTCTTTATCTCCGGTCCAGGAGATTTATTAATATTAACCTTATTTTAGTTCTTTCTGTACCATCTCGCTCGGTTAACCAAAGTGAACTTGAATCTGGTATACCTTTATTGCTACTATACTCTATGATATCTGGGTAACTTGGAATCTTCTATAGTGTATACAGGGGAAAAAAATTATTCAAGACATTTGCTTTATAAATCGCCATCCCCGTCCTAACTTATCCTCCCCATTAAATTAATGGGTTGCCCACATTCTCATTCCTCATCTTCTTACTATTATATACTTAAAAAACAATTTACAGGTATCTTCTCTTCGCTGATGCGTTCTTCAGCTATCCTAACTTCATTATTAATTTTAGCTAGTTTGATTCTTTCTTACCACTCCTTGTTACAGTTGTTTTATAATCCCTAAAGGCCCTTTCTCTTCCCAGCTCTAACCTTAAGTTTTACTTAACTTTCTCTTCCTTTCCATTTGGTCTCTTTTATATCAGAATTCAGCCACAATGGCAACGGATTTTTTTTTTTTTACCTTTATATTTTCCCAAGGGATAAATTTAGATTGATTGTCTTAAGCCCCTTGAACACAGTCCCCTGTGTGTGACTCCACCCGATAATGGCGCCATCCTCATTGTTACTGGAGGGGAAATGGGCGAGAGCAGCTAGCAAAGAAGCCATTGGGATTAAACCACGCCGAGAATGGCGCTCTCTTCATTGTTACTGGAGGATGAGCGGGAGCAGCAGAAAGAAGCCCATTGGATGGAATCCACCTGAGAATGGCGCCATCTCATTGGTTACTGGGGTAATGCCCTGAATGACTATCTGCTGAAGGGACCCGATCTCATAAATGGATTGACTGGGGTGCTTTGTAGATTCTGTAAAAACCCCATTGCAGTCATGTGAGATATCGAGAAAATGATTCACAGATTTCATGTTCATGAAGAAGATAGGAATTTCCTAAGGTTTTTGTGGTATGAGAAGGGAACACTAACTTGGTCTTGGTGCCCAAGAGTAATCGGATGACGGTCCCACTCATTTGTGCCGCATCATCTCCATGTTGTGCCAACTATGGATGAAATTCCTTGCTAGTCAAAATGAAATGGAGTAGCCTTAGCTGCAAACTTTATCAAGACAAATCTTTTAGTTGACCGTGGCTTGATAGCCTTGATCCATACAAGAATTGGTGAAAGAAAAACCACACATTGTGTATAAATTTGGTTTTCAAATAATCGGCAAGTGTTTGCAGTCCATTAATACTCAGGGCATGACCCCCCCATGAAGGATATAGATCTCAAATATGGTGACCTACCTGTAACACTGTAATAGCAGTGAGATGGAATGTGATACATTCTCCTTTAGGCTGAGTCCACACGCCACGCACGGAATCGCCCACTAAAATTGCGAGCGTTATCGCCGCGTTGTGTGCGCTTTTTTCTTGTTGCGTTTGCATTTCGTTTTGCGCATGCGTTTTTGCCATTTTGCGTACGCAATGCTTTAACGCACCAAAATGGTAAACGCATGCGTTACCAAAACGCGAACGACGTGCCTCGCTGCATTGGTAAATCGGGGAAATTTGGATTCCCACTTGGATTTTTGGCCCCAGTTCTACTGACATTGAAAAAGAGTCTCCCAAGATTTGTCAGAGAGCATCAGGTAAGGATTAACTGCGAACAAAGTGATGGACCTTTATACAATACTCGTGGGCACCAAGTTTTAGTGTCTCCTTTCTCCCACCAACAAACACCCTTGGAGGAATTATGGTCAGAACACTAATGCTAGGCAATGTCTATTCTTACAGTGAAAGTATTTTAATTTAGGTTAAGATTGTGGATTTGGAATTAAAAGAAACGGAAACCCTGAGGAAGTAGTAAAAGCCACAGATAGGCGCATTGGGATCTCTTTACCTTTCTGCTGTGAGATATTTTTGATAAACAGGCTAGAAGAGATCCGAGAAGATCTATAGGGATAATGCGCCCCTTCCGGTGTATTATAAGATAGTTACGCCACCGAGGAGTTCCCTGACCATATAAAAGCACAAGGCCACAGGCCGAGTTTCTTTATACCAGGTCGGGAACACTGAGGTGGCGTAATTGCCGTCTATAACACTGTATAGGGGCGCTTAATTTCTTATAATACACAAGTTGTTATATTTAAAATAAGAGAACGTTAATGATGGTAAAACATTAATAAAAAGTTTTAATTAAAATTTTGTTTTGTGTTGGTTTTTTTATTTTATGTAATTTTCTTTTGTAATATTGAATTGTAATTGTTTTCCCTTTTGTATCCAACTTGCGTTGTTCTTTTTTGGTGATTTGCTTGGCTGTAGAGTTTGGTTTGGTTTATTAATATCAAATAGGTGGTGTGCTTTTTATTTAGTTTATGGTTAATTTAGTGTTATAAGTTGTTTTGGGTTTTTGTTTATTATTTGCATTTATTTATATATATTTAAGCTTTGTTGTGTTTGTTTTTATGTATATTTAAATTTCGGGATTTGTCGTTTTTTTAGTAGGTTGTTTCCCCCCCCTGCCTGATTTCCTGTTGATTGTTCCATTGCGCGGCGTTGTTTAGTGCCGTTGGCGCATGCTCGCCAGTACTGGTTTCGGCTTCCGTTGGTAGAGTGCGCTGTTCCCCTGCCTTCCAGTTGCGGCTGCACTTTTCGTTTGATTTATGCCGCTTTTGGGTTTATCGGGTTAGCGGTAGCGTGTCCTGTTTTTGCACTCTCCGGCGAGCGAGGTTTGGCAGGTAGTTGTGTTGTTTTTTTTTATAGGCCCATATCAGCTGTTTTAATGTTGGAAAGGAAAGCTGTAGTGGAAAGATCCTTAAAAATACTCATCTACGTAGTTGGTGATTTTATAAGATATAAAATCCGACTGCAGGTCCTATGTTAAAGAAGATCACTTGTGTATTATATATAAATTGTCCAAGTAATGAGTTACTTGGGCTATTACAGTCAGGAAGAAGATACCAAAGTATTTTAGCAAAAACGGAAAGTTTTAGTAGGAGTTTTTTCCCCAAAGGTAATAATAATGTTAAATCAAAATGTTTTACAGTGATGAATCGAGATGAATGTGTTTTTTTAATGGATGTGGTTTTACAGTGTGTTTTATATGGAGCAGAATGGGGTACATTTCACTGCTGTTGCTTCTTTTATATTTATTATTATTATTATTATTATTAAATCAGATCCAAAATGCACTAGTGGGGGCCTATAAATAATACATAACTCCCAACGTTTTAAAATGTGAACGAGGGACAGTAAAAGGAGTAAATGTGGCAGGTGCATTAGCACCCACAGCAAAACTGACCACACCAATTTTGCTTAGGTCACACCTACTTAGCATAGGTTACTCCCAATTTAAAGACAAATTCCCTCAAAAGAGAGGAGACTCCACCATTCAGTGTCTGTGCTTATCTATTTATTTGTGTTTGTATCTATTTTTCTAGTCTAGACAGTCTATCTATATCTCCATCTATCTTATCTTATATCTCACTCTGTATATCTA
This sequence comes from Hymenochirus boettgeri, assembly GCA_019447015.1. Classification (NCBI taxonomy): domain Eukaryota; kingdom Metazoa; phylum Chordata; class Amphibia; order Anura; family Pipidae; genus Hymenochirus; species Hymenochirus boettgeri. The sequence goes on from JAACNH010002555.1 coordinate 23,423, forward strand.
TCCTCCATTTCCTCTTCTCGTCGTCTCTCCATCTATTTATCTATCTATCATCTATCTCTCGTTAATCTATCTATCTCTATCTATTCATCTCTATCCATCACTCCATCTATCTCTCCGTCTATCTATCTATTATCTATCTCTCCATCTATCTCTCCGTCTATCTATCTCTCCGTCTATCTATCTATTATCTATCTCTCCATCTATCTATCTCTCTGTCTATCTGTCTCTCCGTCTATCTATCTCTCCGTCTATCTATCATCTATCTCTCATTAATCTATCTCTATCTATTCATCTCTATCCCTCCCTCCATCTATCTCTCCGTCTATCTAGCTATTATCTAGCTCTCCATTCTATCCTCTCCGTCTATCTATCTCTCTATCTCTCCGTCTATCTATCGATTATCTAGCTCCTTCCTCTATCCTATCACTATCTATTATCTTTCCATCTTTATGTCATCTATCTACTTCTTCCCTCATTCTCCATCTATCGTTCCATCTATCTATTTATCTTTCCATCTCTATCTACCTACCTATATATCTTAACCTATACACACATACACTGGCATACACACATATGCACATACACTTACCACCCTACATATGACACAAACTGAATTAACACCCTGACGACCCTACATTCACTGGCATACTGACACACACCTGACAACCACATACATCGACACACAAAATACAACCATGAGCCCTGAATATCCTGACATACACAGTGACACAAATGCATTGACATATTGACACACACCTGCACTGATACACACAATACACTGACATACTTGCCACACATCAACATGCACTAACACATCCATCCCGTACATACCGACACATCATGCTTCGGCGGACATATCAACACAGATGCACTGACATAATGACACCAAATGCACTATCATACTGACAAATACACATGCACTGACATGTCACACACATGCACTGACCACTCATGCACTGACTATGCTGACACATACCACATACTGACACACACGGATCCCCATGCTGTGAGCTCTGTGTGGATGGTGGGGGGTTACATTTTAAAAATGGGGGTGACATGACCTTTAAACTCACATGGTGGCCTGGCCAGAAATCACTTCAGTATCCCAGGCAAAAACCACCCACAGCAGACAAGAACCTTCAGTGGCAATCAAGCATATTAATGTAATGGGTCTTCATCATTAGGACTAAAGTGCTACGTGGGGGCCAACAGGGTTCTGTGTTGGGGGGGCCCGCTTCTATTTAAATCTATTTATTAATGATTTGGACGTGGGTATTGTCAGCACTGTTTCTGTGTTTGCCTGGATACACAAACTACTTTGTCTCTTGTTAAGTGAATCCCTGTTTGGAAAGGGATCTGGGAGTTTTGGTGGATAACAAACTTAAAGTAGGCAAGCAGTGCCAGGCAGCACACTAGAGCAGCATGGTACTGTCCTTGTATAAAGCGATGTATGGATTCAAGGGATGAAAATTGTAATTCTCCCCTCTTTACAAAGCATTGGTAAGGCCTCATTTGGATCTGCAGTGCATTTTGGAATCCTGTGTACAAAAAGGACATCTTTGAAATGGAAAGGGTTTCAGAGAAGGGCAACTAAATTAATAAGGGATTGGGGGACTTGAATTGAAGAGAGACTGGAAAAGTTACATTATGTACCTGGAAAAAGGCGCTTGCGGGGGAATATGATTACGGTTATAAATACATTAAAGAAGGCCATACAATAAACTATCTGGGTGGGGGGCATTGTTTTTTCACCAGATAACAACATGTCAGAGGCTCGAGACATCCTAAGACGTTGAAGAAGAAAAAGGTTTAGGCTTCAATTTTGGAAGGTTCGTCACTGTGAGAACGTAAAGCTATTGAATTGTCTTTCCAGTGGACGGTGTTTATGGCAGGTTTCATTGGTCAGTTTAATAAAAAGCTGGATGAGTTTCTACAACAAACAAGGAATTTTACAAGTTACTGTATTGATACATAAAAGTAGAGTTGGGAAGGGTTTGTCACTGTGAGACGGTAAAGCTATGGAACTGCTTCCATGGACGTTGTTTGGAGGTTCATTGGTCAGTTTTAATAAAAACTGGATGAGTTTCTACAAACGAAGGATGTTACAAGTTATGGTATTGATACATAAAGTTAGTTGGGAAAGGGTTTTTCACTTGTGAGAACGGTAAAGCTATGGCACTGTCTTCCAGTTGGCGTTGTTATGGCAGTTCATTGGGTCCGTTTTTTTTTTTTAATAAAAGCTGGCTGAGTTTCTATAAACAAGGCATGTTACAAGTTTACTGTTATTGATCATAAAGTGATTTGGAAAGGTTTTGTCACTGTGCGACGGTAAAAGCTATTGAACTGTCTCCAGTGACTGTTGTTATGGCAGGTTCTTTGGTTGCGAGGGGGGTTTAATACAAAGCTGGTGAGTTTTCTACAAACAAGTAATGTTACCATTTTACACTGGTATTGATACATAAATTTGTAGAGTGTGGGGAAGGCGTTTGTCACTGTAGAACGGTAAAGCTTGGAACTGTCTTCATCCAGTGGACGTTGTTTTATGGCAGGTTCATTGGTCAGTTTACTAAAAGCTGGATGATTTTCTACCAACAAGGAATGTTACACGTTACTGGTATTGATACATAAAGTAGAGTTTGGGAAAGGGTTTGTCACGGTGAGAACGGTAAAGCTATGGAACATGTCCTTCCAGTGGGACGTTGTTTATGGCATGTTCATTGGTCAGTTTAATAAAGCTGGATGAGTTTTTCTATAAAACAAGGAATGTTACCATTTACTGGTTTGATACATAAAGTAGGTTGGGAAAGGTTTGTCACTGTGAAACGGTAAGCGATGGAACTGTCTCCATTGGACTTGTTTGGCAAGTTCATTGGTCATTTTTAATACAAAGCTGGATGAGTTTCTACAAACAAGACTGTTTAGCACGTTACTGGTATTGATACATAAAGTAAGTTGAAAGGTTTTGTCACTGTGAAACGGTAAAAGCTATGGAACTGTCTTCCAGTGGACGTTGTTATGGCAGGTTCATTGTCATTTAATAAAGCTGGATGAGTTTCTACAAACAAGGATGTTACAAGTTCTGTTATTGATACATAAGTAGAGTTGGAAGGGTTTGTTCACTGTGAAGAACGGTAAAGCTATGGAACTGTCTTCCATGGACGTTGTTATGGCAGTTTCATTGGTCAGTTTAATAAAGCTGGATTCGTTTTCTACAAACAAGGAATGTTACAAGTTACTGGTATTGATACATAAAGTCGAGTGGAAAGGGTTTTTGTCACTGTAGAACTGTAAAGTCTATGGAACTGTCTTCCAGTGGACGTTGTTAATGGCAGTTCATTGGTCAGTTTAATAACAAGCTGGATGAGTTCTCAAACAAGGATGTTACGAGTTACGGGTATTGATACATAACGTCGAGTTGGGAAAGGGTTGTCACTGTGAGAAAACGTAAAGCTATTGCACTGTCTTCCCGTGGACGTTGTTATGGCAGGTTCATTGGTCAGTTTAATACAAAAGCTGGATGATTTTCTACAAACAAGAATGTTACAAGTTCTGGGATTGATATATAAAGTAGAGTTGGGAAAGGGTTTGTCACTGTGATAAATGGTAAAGCTATGAACTGTCCTTCCAGTGACGTTGTTATGGCAGGTTCATTGGGTCCGTTTAAAATAAAAAGCTGGATGAGTTTCTACAAAACAGGAATGTTACAAGTTCCTGGTCATTGAACTTAAAGTAGAGTTGGGAAAGGGTTTGTCACTGTGAGAACGGTACAGCTATGGAACTGCTTCCAGTGGACTTGTGTTATGGCAGGTTCATTGGTCAGTTTAATAAAACTGATTCGTTTTCTGCAAACAAGAATGTTTAAACAACACGTTACTGGTATTGATACATAAATTCTACTGTTGGGAAAAGGGTTGTGTCACTGTGAGTAACGTAAGCTTGGAACTGTCCTTCCAGTGGACGTTGTTTATGCGGTTCATGGTCATTTAATAAAAGCTGGATGCGTTTCTACAAACCAGGAATTTACAAGTACTGGTATTGATACATAAAGTAGAGTTGATCCAGGGAAATTTCCCATTGCCACTTGGAGTCCAGGAGGATTTTTTCCCCCTTCATAAATTTGGGTGGGTTTTTTTTGCCTTCCCTCTGATCACAGTTAAGGCAGAAAGAGGATATTGCTAGATGGGGTTGACTGGATGGACGTAATGTCTTTATTCAACCTTAAATACTATACTATACATACTATCTGTACTGTACTATCTATACTATACTATACTGTCCTATACTATACTATGACTATACTGTACTATACTTCTATCACTATAATACTTGTACTATCTGTAACTATACTGTACTATACTATACTGTACATTTACTATCTGGTACTGTACTGAATACTATACTGTACTGTACGTACTATACTATACTATACTTACTGTACTATAACTTACTATACGATACTGTACTGTACTGTACTATACTATACTATACTATACTGTACTATACTATACTATACTATAACTGTACTATACTGTACTATACGTACATACTATACTGTACTATACTGTCTGACTGTACTATACTTATACTATACTGTACTGTACTGTACTATACTATACTATACTATCTGTACTATACTAGACTATACTATACTATACGTTACTATACTTTACTATAACGTACTATACTATACTGTACTATACTTACTATACTATACTATAAACTGTACTATACTATACTGTACTATACTATACTATACTAATACTGTACTATACACTACTATACTATACTGTACTATACTATACTATACTAGACTGGCTATACTATACTAAACTGTACTATACTGTACTATAATATACGTACTATACTATACTATACATAACTGTAACTAACCTATAACTATATATACTATACTGTACTATCCTAATACTATACTCATACTGTACTTACTGTACTATACTATACTGTCCTATTCTCTACTGTACTATACTATACTGTATATACTATACTATACTTACTGTACATACTATACTATAACTAGACTATATTTTTATACTTGGTACTATACTGTACTAAACTGTACTATACTGTCAGTATACGGTACTATACTATACTATACTATAACTCTACTGTACTGTATATACTATACTGTACTATACTATCTGGTACATACTATACTATAACTAATAACTATACTATACTATATAACTGTACTATACTATACCCTGTAATATACGATACTGTACTATACTAATACTGTATAATACTTAATACTGTATATACTCTACTGTTACTATACTATCAAATACTATCGCTTTACTATACTATACTGTACTATACTATACTGTACTATACTGTACTCTCCTGTACATCACTGTAACTATACTATACTATACTGTACGATCTATAAAAACTATACATACTATACTATACTATACTATATTATACTGTACTATACTGTACTATACTGTACATACGATACTATACTGTACTATACTATCGATACTGTACTATACTATACTGTCCTATACTAACTGTCTCTAACAGTACTACTATACTATACTGTACTATTACGATACTTACTATACTGTACGTACTATACTGTACTATACTATCCTGTACTATACTATCCTGTACTGTACTGTACTAATACTGTACTATACTAATCTGTACTATACTGTACTGTACTATCTGTCTATACTATACTGTACTGTAATATACTATATTACTACTATACTGGTTAACTATACTATACTTTACTATAACTATACTGTACTATACTGTAACTATACTGTACTATACTGTACTGTACTGTACTATCTGTACTATACTATACTATAACTATATTAGACGATACATACTATACTATACTATACTGTACTATACTATCCTATACTAACTCTACTTACTATCTGTACTGTCTATACTATACTGTACTGTACTATAACTATACTGTAGCTATACTGTACTAACTGTACTATCTATTACTATACTGTACTATACTGTACTGTACTGATGGTCAGTGTGTGTTAATATAAATCATCATGCTGCTCTGCTTGCTCTCTCTGCTCCCATTTTCTTGGCTCCTGAGCGTATCTGGAAACCTCTCTCTACCCAGCATAACCCAGTAAGTCAAAAGGAGTTAGTAAATTGAAGGCATTGAGGTTACTCTGCATTCCCATCTCAAACTGGGAACCCAGAGACTTACATGAATCCCTCCCAAATGCACTTCTGGTTTTTTTGTTTTGTTTTCTTAACTTTAAATTATGGAGACATACTGGGATTTAAATGTAATGTGCTGGTACGCTGTGTCTGTCACCAAACATGGGAAAATCATGGCAAAATTGGGACAGTTGGGAGCTATGTTCACACGTTATGGATGTTTTTTATTTTTACAAAAATATATTTACTATTTTATTTAGTCTTAGACTTACTGGCAACTTTTATCTTTTTACCTTACATGGTGTTAAACCGGGCTGGAGAGGGTTAATATCTGTATAACCCAGAACTTTCCTTTCATTTCCTCCCTTCCTTGCTTCCAGCGATGGCGTCTGCGTGATCATGAGAGCGACGAGCTGAGTTGCTCCATCTGTACCGACATTTTCCAGATCTTTTGATCCTGCCATGTGGACATAACTCCTGTCAGGGCCTGCATGGGAAGTATGGCTGTACCAGGATGGATCTGGGTTTATTCCTGCCCTGACTGTAAGCAGAGTTTCAGGACCGTACTGCCCTGTCAGAGGAACAGGAAGTCTGGGGAACATGCACAGGATTCCGTTCTACACAGCCGGAGACTGGATACACTGGGACTGTGTACTTACTTGAGGATCCCTGTAGCGCTGTTATATCCTGTCTGCCACTGTGAGGCTTTCCTTGTGTTAAGAAACACCTGGGGATCACAGCAAGGCACAGGACAATGTCTTAGTACAATCCACGCCACAAGTCCATGGGACCACTGTAAATGCTCCATCCATGAATGAACTCCTGAAATTACTGCTTGGGATGAACAGTGTCCTGTGTCGTTCGTCCCTGCTGTCCTGGCTGGAAGATCACAGGGGACCCAAGGTGGAGCGCTGGGTGAGGCCTCTGATAAGAAGAAAGAGAAACTGAGAATGTTCTGGATAAAACTGACCTCAGATAGAGCGGAGAACTGAGAAAAGAGTCCAGAAGGCCTCCAGGAGAACAGGAGAGAAGGACCAGAAGAGCAGCTTTGACACAAGACCGTCCACTGCCCTGTTTAGAGGGACATAGGGGAAAAAAAACAAAAAAACAGCCTGGAAGCCCAGAAAGAGAGTCCTGAGTGAGATCTCCAGGCAGGAGTGAATGTTTTCACTCACACTCCCTATCTGATCCAAACACCTGGAAATAAAGAATAATAGCTGTCGCAGAAGATTCCATCACATTGAGGATCTGTGCAGTATGGCAGATCCTTAACTGTCTTAACAGGACCAGAAATCAGATGGAGCTGCCTATGTGGTGCTGAGGGTTGGATAGCTTGCAGTTACAGCGGGGGGTTAATATTGCTCCTTAATAATCCACTTGTTTGGTACCTGCTCATGTAACTTTCAGTACAAGATACATGTTCCTTCCCCATAATCCTCTGCTCTGGTACTGCTATTGTAACTTTCATACAGTACTATTGTTCCTTACCCATAATACTCTGCTTGGTACCTGCTATTGTAGTTTCAGTACAGCTACTATGTTCCTTCCCATAATCTCTGCCTGGTACCTGCTCATTGTAAACTTCAATACACTACTATTGTTCCTTACCCATAATCCTCTGCTCTGGTACCTGCTCATTGTAATTTTCAGTACAGCTCAGATTGTTCCTTACCCATAATCCTCTGCTTGGTACTGTCTCATTGTAACTTTCAATACACTACTATGTTCCTTACCCATAATCCTCTGCTCTGGTACCTGCTCATTGTAACTTCAATACAGCTACTTTGTTCCTTACCCATAATCCTTCTGCTCTGGTACCTGCTCATTGTAACTTTCAGTAACTATACTATTGTTCCTTACCCATAATACTTCGCTCTGGTACCTGCTCATTGTAACTTTCAGACAGCTATATTGTTCCTACCATAATCCTGCTGTGGTACCTGCTCATTGTAACTTTCAGTACAGTACTATGTTCCTTACCCATAATCTCTGCTGTGGTACCTGCTCATTGTGAACTCAGTACAGATTACTATTGTTCCTTACCCATAATCCTCTGCCTCTGGTACACTGCTCATTGTAACTTTCAATACAGCTACTATTGTTCCTTACCCATAAATCCTCTGCTCTGGGTACCTGCTCATTGTAAGCTTTCAGTACAGCTACTAGTGTCTTACCCATAATCCTCTGCTTGGTACCTGCTCATGTAACTTTCAGATACACTACTATTGTCCTTACCCAAATCCTCTTGCTCTGGTACCTGCCTCATTGTAACTGCAATACAAGGCTATTGTTCCTTACCCATAATCCTTGCTATGGTACCTGCTCATTGTACATTTCAGTACAGCTACTTTGTCCTTTACCCATAATCTCGTCTGGTACCTGCTCATTGTAACTTCAGACAGCTACTAGTGTTTTCCTTACCCATAATCCTCTGCTCTGGTACCTGCTCATTGTAACTTTCAGTACAGCTACTATTGTTCCTTACCCATAATCCTCTGCTGTGGTACCTGCTCATTGTAGCTTTCAGTACAGCTACTATTGTTCCTTACCCATAATCCTCTGCTCTGGTACCTGCTCATTGTAACTTTCAGTACAGCTACTATTGTTCCTTACCCATAATCCTCTGCTCTGGTACCTGCTCATTGTTACTTGCAATACAGCTACTATTGTTCCTTACCCATAATCCTCTGCTCTGGTACCTGCTCATTGTAACTTTCAGTACAGCTACTGTTGTTCCTTACCCATAATCCTCTGCTCTGGTACCTGCTCATTGTAACTTTCAGTACAGCTACTATTGTTCCTTACCCATAATCCTCTGCTCTGGTACCTGCTCATTGTAACTTTCAGTACAGCTACTATTGTTCCTTACCCATAATCCTCTGCTCTGGTACCTGCTCATTGTAACTTTCAGTACAGCTACTATTGTTCCTTACCCATAATCCTCTGCTCTGGTAATTGCTCATAAACACTTTATAACTACAGCTCAATCTACTGTAATTTCATTTGTAATTTATAATTTAGAATGTAATTTAATAGGATGTAGCCTTCCATGATGTTCTGTGTGTTTATAAAATCTAATTATAAAAGAAAATCCTGATTTGATAACCATGAACGCCTATAATAAAGGGTTGTACACTGGTTATAAATAATGTTTGTTATAATTAGAGATGGCTGAACTATATAAAGTTTGGTCCGTTTTCGAACTTTCGAACTTCAGAGAAAGTTCTAAAGTTTGAATTTGGACCCATTAAAGTCAATGGAGAGTGATAGTTCAAAAAGTCCAGGTGATTTACAGCTAAACTAACAGTGGGTAACTTACTGTAAATGGCTGTGCCACTGCGAATGGTCGGGGGACATGTCACATATCACCAAAACTGGTAAAACACTTCTGAAGTCAGGCGGCAATTGTCGGGTTCTGCGAAAGCTACCTTCAACGATACTTTCGATGATTATCTATACGAACGAATGATCTTCCTAGGATTATCGAACGAAACATTTTAAGGATAATCAACGATCCTTCCTAGGATTAGCGACGGAACATTTTAAGGATATGATCGAAATGCGTCCTCCTAGGAGTATGCGAAACGGAACATTTGTAAGGATTCTCAAAACGATCCTTCCTAGGATTAGAACGAAAATTAAGATTATCGAGTACTCTAATTACGACGGATTTATGAGGAATCAACGATCCTCCTAGGATTAGCGAAGGAAACATTTCAAGGTTATCAAACGAATGATTCCCTAGGATTAGCGAACGGGACATTTGGGATTATCAAACGATCCTCCTAGGATCAGAGACGGAACAATTTTAAGGATTATCGACCTACGAAGATCCTTCCTAGATTAGCGACCGGAACATTTTTAAGGAGTATCGACCGATCACTTCCTGGATTAGCGAACAGGAACATTTAAGGATGTATCGAACGAATGATGCCTTCCTAGGATTAGCGAACGGAAATTTGAGGAGTTATCAAACGATCCTTCCTAGGAGTAGCGAACGGAACATTTTGAGGATTATCAACACGATCTCCTAGGATTAGCGAAGGAACATTTTGGAGGATTATAAACGACTCCGTTACTGGATTTTAGCGAATCGGAACATTTAGGATTATCGACGAAGATCCTTACCTAGGATTAGCGAAAGGAACATTTAGGATTATCAAACGATCCTTCCTTGATGCGAAGAACTTGGATATTGACGAAGATCTCTCGGATTACGAAGAACATTTGAGGATTATCAAACCGATCCTTCCTAGGATAGCGAACGGAACTTTTAAGGATATCAAACGATCCATCATAGTAGCGAAGGAAACATTCAAGTATTATCGACGAAGGACTCCTACTAGGATTAGCTGAACGGAAACATTTTAAGGATTATCGAAAAACGAAACTGATCCTTTCCTAGGATTAGCGAACGGAACATTGTTGAGGGATATCAGAAACGATCCTTCCTGGATAGCGAACGGACATTTTAAGGATTATCGACACGAAGATCTTCCTAGGATTAGCGAACGGAAATCATTTTGAGGATGTATTCGACAACGATCTTCTAGGGATTAGCGAACGGACATTTTGAGGATTATCAAAAACGATCCTTCTAGAGATTAGCGAAATGGAACATTTTGAGGCATTATCGAAGAACGATGCTCTCTAGGATAGCGAACGGAACACTTTAGGATATCCAAACGATCCTCCTCGATAGCGAACGGAACATTTTGAGGATTATCAAACGATCTCCTATGATTAGCGAACGGACTTAGAGTATCATTGCGATCTCTAGGATAGAATGGAAATCATGAACGGATCCTTCCTGAGGGATTAGCGAACTGAACATTTAAGGATTATCGAACGAACGATCCTTCCGTAGGATTAGACGAACGGACATTTTCAGGATTACGAACGACGATCCTCCTAGGATTAGGAACGGAACATGTTGAACGGTTATAACACGATCCTCCGAGGATTAGCGAACGGAAACATTGGAGGATTTCAAACGATCCTTCCTAGGATTAGCGAACGGAACATTTGAGGATTGATCAAGAACGTTCCTTCCTAGAGGTTAGCGAACGGGAACATTTTGAGGATTATCAAAACGATCCTTCCTAGGATTAGCGAACGGGACATTTGCGGGATATCGAAACGATCCTTCCTAGGTATACGAAACGGAAACATTTTGGGATTATCAAGAACGACCTTCCTAGGATTAGCGAAACGGAACATTGTGAGGATATCAAACGATCCTTCCTGGTACACAACAATGGGCCAGATCCTCTAAGTAGCGAACGGAACATTTTGAGGATTATCACAACGATCCTTAATGCGAAGACATTAGGATATGAGCGCATCCTACTGGACAGGAACGAACATTTTTAGGATTATCAAACGATCCTTCCTAGGGTTACGAACGGAACATTTGAGGATACAGAACGATCATCTCTAGGATAGACGGACACGGAACATTGTGAGGAGTATCAAAACGATCCATTCCTAGGATTAGCGAACGGAACATTTTGAGGATTATCAAAAAACGTCTTCCGCTAGGGATTAGCGAACGGAACATTTTGAGGCTGTCATCAAACGATCCTTCCTAGGATTAGACGGAACATTGAGGATCAAACGACTCTGTTGAGACATTGAGGATTAACATCCTTCTGGTAAGAACGAACGATCCTTCCTAGGATTAGCGAACGGAAACATTCGAGGATATATCGATACGAACGTCCTTCCTAGGATTAGCGACGGAACATTCTTAGAGTATTATGCAAACGACCTTCCTAGGATAGCGAAGCAGAACCATTTGTAAGGATACACGAACGATCCTTCCTAGGATTAGCGAACGGAACATTCAGGATTTAAATCTTTCGATACGAAGGAAATTTTGAGTATCACGACCAGATTAGCGAACGGAACATTTAGGCTTATCAAACGATCTCCTAGGTTAGCGAACGGAACATTTTGAGGATTGATCAAACGATCCTATCCTAGGATTAGCGAACGGAACATTTTGAGGATTACAAAACGGATCCTTCCTAGGATTAGCGACGGTAAACATTTTGAGGCATTAGAACGAACGATCCTTCCTCAGGATAGCGAACGGTACACTCGACAAATGATCAAAGAATGATCACTTCTAGGTGGTTAGCGGAAAAACAGTACATTCTAGGGTTTAAGTAAACGCGAAATGCCGTTAAAGGGATAAATTATCGAAGACAGATCCGAGTCCGAAAAAACCAACTAGTTTGAGGCTGAACTAGTTCGAATAGTTCAAGTCGTCCAAAACTATTAAAGTTCGGCTCCAATTAGGCTTGAGTTCGAGGTTCGAGTCCGTCCTAGTTAAATGTTATAGGAACAATGAATCTTATCCCCATCCAATTAGTGTCCCTACACAATACAATCTTATCCCATCCAGTCAGTGTCCCTACACAATGCAATCTTATCCCGTACAATCAGTGTCCCTACACAATACAATCTTATCCCATCCAATTAGTGTCCCTACACAATACAATCTTATCCCGTACAATCAGTGTCCCTACACTGATTTCATGTTCATGAAGAAGATAGGAATTTCCTAAGGTTTTTGTGGTAGGAGAAGGGAGACACTAACTTGGTGCCCACAGAGTATCGTATGACGGTCCATCTCTTTGGTGCCGCATCATCTCCAGGTTGTGCCAACTATGGAATGAAATTCCTTGCTAGTCAAAATGAAATGGAGTATCCTGCAGCGGCAAACTTTATCAAGACAAATCTTTATGTTGACCGTGGCTTGATAAGCCTGGAATCCACAGAAGAATTGGTGAAAGAAACCCAAACATTGTGTTATAAATTTGTTTCAAATAATCGGCAAGTGTTGCAGTCCATTAATGACTCCGGGCATGCCCCCCAGTGCAGGATATAGATCTCAAATATGGTGACCTACCTGTACACAATGTAATAGCAGTGAGATGGAATGTGATACATTCTCCTTTAGGCTGAGGCCACACTGCAACGCACAGGAATCGCCCACAAAATTGCGAGCGTTATCGCACGCGATTGTGTGCGCTTTTCTTGTGCGTTTTGCATTCACGCGATTGTGTGCGCTTTTCTTGTGCGTTTTGCATTCGCGTTTTGCGCATGCGTTTTTGCCATTTTGCGTTACGCATGCGTTAACGCACCAAAAATGGTAAACGCATGCGTTACCAAAACGCGAATGCAAAACGCACAAGAAAAGCGCACACAATCGCGTGGCGTTTTGCGCATGCGTTTTTGCCATTTTGCGTTACGCATGCGTTAACGCACCAAAAATGGTAAACGCATGCGTTACCAAAACGCGAACGGACGTGCCATCGCATGTGCATTGGAAATCGCGGAAATTTGGATTCCCACTTGGATTTTTGGCCCCATTTCTACTGACAGGGAAAAGAGTGCTCCAAAGATGTGTCAGAGAGGCATCAGTTAGGATGAACTGCGAACAAAGTGATGGACCTTTATACAATACTCTGTGGGCACCAAGTTAGTGTCTCCTTTCTCCCACCACAAAAACCTTGAGGAATTATGGTCAGAACACTAAGGCTAGGCAATGGCTATTTTCTGAGACAGTTGAAAGTATTTTAATATTAGGTATAAGATTGTGGTTTGGGAAGTAAAAGAAACGGAAACCCTGAGGAAGGTAGTAAAAGCCACAGAGAGGCGCATTGGGATCTCTTTACCTTCTCTGTGAGATATTTTTGATAAACAGGCTAGGAAGAGAGCCGAGAAGATTATATAAGGGATAATGCGCCCCTTACAGTGTATTATAAGGATATTACGCCACCGAGGAGTTCCCTGACCATATAAAAGCACAAGGCCACAGGCCGAGTTCTTTTATACAGGTCAGGGAACACCGAGGTGGCGTAATTGCCGTATATTAACACTGTAATGGGGCGCATTATTTCTTATAATACACAAGTTGTTATATTTTAAATAAGAGACGTTAATGATGGTAAAAATTAATAAAAAGTGTAAATTAAAATTTGTTTTGTGTTGTTTCTTTTATTTTATGTAAATTTTCTTTGTATATTGAATTGTAATTGTTTTCCTTTTGTATCCAACTGGTTTGTTTCTTTGTGGTGATTTTGCTTTGCTGTGAGAGGTTTGGTTTGGTTTATATCTATCTATCTATCATCTATCTCTCGTTAATCTATTTATCTATCTCTATCTATTCATCTCTCTATCCATCACTCCATCTATCTATCTCTCCATCTATTTATCTATCTATCATCTATCTCACGTTAATCTATTTATCTCTATCTATTCATCTCTATCCATCACTCAATCTATCTATCTCTCCATCTATTTATCTATCTATCATCTATCTCTCGATAATCTATTTATCTCTATCTATTCATCTCTATCCATCACTCCATCTCTCCGTCTATCTATCTATTATCTATCTCTCCATCTATCTATCATCTATCTCACCGTCTATCTATATCTCCATCTATCTATCTATCATCTATCTCTCGTCAATCTATTTATCTATCTCTATCTATTCATCTCTCTATCCATCACTCCATCTATCTCTCCGTCTATCTATCTATTATC
>JAACNH010002556.1:0-38132 GCA_019447015.1 Hymenochirus boettgeri
TGGCTGAAATTGGGGTTTTCAACCTGGGAACTCTGTTCTGGTGGCCATAACAGGGGTCTGCATCCTTGGAACTCTGTTTTAGTGGCCTTAACAGGGGTTTTCACTCTGGGAACTCTGTTCTGGTGGCTGGAACAGGGGTCTGCAGCCTGGGAACTGTGTTCTGGTGGCCGGAACTGGGCTTTTCACCCTGGGAACTCTGTTCTGGTGGCCGAAACAGGGCTTTTCACCCTGGAAACTCTATTCAGGTGGTCGGAACAGGGCTTTTCACCCTGAGAACTCTGTTCTGGCGCCCAGGACAGGGGTCTGCACACTGGGAACTCTGTTCTGGTGGCCTGAACGGTGGTTTTCACCTTGAGTACTCTGTTCTGGTGGCCGGAACAGGGGTCTACACTCTGGGAACTCTGTTTTGGTGGCCGGAATGGGCATCTGCATCCTGGGAACTATGTTCTGGTGGATGGAACAAGGTTTTGCACCCTGGGAACTCTGTTCTGGTGAAGGAAACAGGGGTTTTCACCCTAGGAACTGTCAGGGAGATTCAATAAAAGTTCTTATCATTTAAAATGGTGCTAATTTTGCCCCAACCAATCAGATCTTATTTAACATTTGAAAGCTAACATCTGATTGGTTGGGGCAATATAAGCTCCATATTTAACGATAAGAACTTTTATTGAATAACCCTGTATGTTCAGGTAGCCGGAACAGGGGTCTGAACCCTGGGAACTGTGTTCTGTTGTCCGGAACAGGGCTTTTCACCCTGGGAACTCTGTTCTGGTGTCCGGAACAGTGCTTTTCACCCTGGGAACTCTGTTCTGGTGGCCGGAACAGGACTTTTCACCCTGGGAACTCTGTTCTGGTGGCCGGAACAGGGTTTTTCACCCTGGGAACTGTGTTCTGGTAGCTGGAACGTGGCTTTCACCCTGGGAACTGTGTTCTGGTGGCCGGAATAGGCGTCTGCACCCTGGGAACTATGTTCTGGTGACTGGAATGGGGGGTTACACCCTGGGAACTGTGTTCTGGTGGCGGAACAGGGCTTTTCACCCTGGGAACTGTGTTCTGGTGGCCGGAACAGGGCTTTTTTACCCTGGAAACTTTGTTTTGGTGGCCGAAACTGGAGTCAGCAGCCTGGGAACTGTGTTCTGGTGGCCGGAACATGGGTCTGCACACTGGGAACTCTGTTCTGGTGGCTGAAATGGGGGTTTTCACCCTAGGAACTGTCAGGGAGATTCAAAAAAGTTCTTATCATTTAAAATGGTGCTAATTTTGCCCCAACCAATCAGATCTTATTTAACATTTAAGCTAACATCTGATTGGTTGGGACAATATTAGCACCATATTTAACGATAAATAAGAACTTTTATTGAATAACCCTGTATGTTCAGGTGGCCGGAACAGGGGTCTACCCTGGGAACTCTGTTTTGGTGGCCGGAATGGGAGTCTGCAACACGGGAACTATTTCTGGTGGCTGGAACAGGATTTTTCACCCTGGGAAACTGTGTTCTGGTGGCCAGAACGGGGCTTTCACCCTGGGAACTTGTTCTGGTGGCCGGAATGGGGCTTTTCACCCTGGGAACTGTGTTTGTGGCTGGAACAGGGGTTTTCACCCTGGAAACTGTGTTCTGGTGGGGCCGGAACGTGGCTTTTCACCCTGGGAACTGTGTTTTGGTGGCGGAACAGGGCTTTTCACCCTGGGAACTGTGTTCTGGTGGCTGGAACGGGCTTTTCACCCTGGAACTTTGTTCTGGTGGCGAACGGGTCTGCAGCCGGGAACTCTGTTTTGGTGGCCATAACAGGGGTCTGCACCCTGGGAAATGTGTTCTGGTGGCTGAAATGGGGGTTTTCAACCTGGAAACTCTGTTCCGGTGGCCAGAACAGGGGTCTGCATCCTTGGAACTCTGTTTTAGTGGCCTGAACGGGGGTTTCACCCTGGGAACTCTGTTCTGGTGGCCGGAACAGGGCTTTCACCCTGGAACTGTGTTCTGGTGGCCGGAACAGGGTTTTTCACAGTGGGAACTGTGTGTCTGGTGCTGAAACGGGGGTTTTCACTATGGAAACTGTGTTCTGGTGGCTGGAACGGGGCTTTTCACCCTGGGAACTGTGTTCTGGTGGCCGGAACAGGGCTTTTACCCTGGGAACTGTGTTCTGGTGGCTGGAACAAAGCTTTTTTTACCTGGAAACTTTGTTCTGGTGGCCAAAACAGGAGTCTGCAGCCTGGGAACTCTGTTTTGGTGGCCATAACAGGGGTCTGCACCCTGGGAACTGTGCTCTGGTGGCCAGAACAGGGGTCTGTACACTGGGAACTCTATTCTGGTGGCTGAAATTGGGGTTTTCAACCTGGGAACTCTGTTCTGGTGGCCAGAACAGGGGTCTGCATCCTTGGAACTCTGTTTTAGTGGCCTTAACAAGGGTTTTTACGCTGGGAACTCTGTTCTGGTGGCTGGAACTTTTATTGAATAACCCTGTATGTTCAGGTAGCCGGAACAGGGGTCTGAACCCTGGGAACTCTGTTTTGGTGGCCGGAGTGGGAGTCTGCACCACGGGAACAATGTTCTGGTGGCTGGAACAGGGGTCTGAACCCTAGGAAACTCTGTTCTGTTGGCCGAACGGGGGTCTGCACCGTGGGAACTCTGTTCTGTGTGGCTGGAACGGGGTTTTGCACATTGGGAACTCTGTTCTGGTGGCCAGAACAGGGGTTTTCACCCTCGGAACTATGTTCAGGTGTCTGGAACAGGGGTTTTCACCCTAGCAACTCTGTTCTGGTGGCTGGAATGGGGTTTT
Organism: Hymenochirus boettgeri; assembly: GCA_019447015.1. NCBI lineage: Eukaryota > Metazoa > Chordata > Amphibia > Anura > Pipidae > Hymenochirus > Hymenochirus boettgeri. Next base: position 2,776 of record JAACNH010002556.1, read on the forward strand.
ACACCTTGGGAACTCTGTTCTGGTGGCTGGAACAGGGGTCTGCACCCTGGGAACTCTGTTCTGGGGGCCGGAACAGGGGTCTGCAGCCTGGGAACTCTGTTCTGGTGGCCGGAATAGGGTCTATACCCTGGAACTCTGTTCTGTGGTGGCCAGAACAAGGCTTTTCACCCTAGGAACTGTGTTCTGGTGGCCGGAATATAACTTACAGGTTGTTCTGGTCCGAATTTTATTGTAGCAGAAGCCAGAACATTAACACCAGCCAACGTTAAGCAAGAGCACAGACGGAATTTCCGATTTTTATTTTTACAGAGGCACACACACACAGAGATGGACACTTAAACACACAAGGGAAACTCCCACACAGAGAAGGCACTTTCACAAGAGACAGGGACTTCCACACATGCCAACAGGCACTCCTCCCAAATTACAACAGGCACCACTTCCACAAACGACAGGCACTATTCTCACACACACTGACTGGCTCTACTCCCATGCACGCCAACAGGCATTCCCCCACAAACACCAACAGGCACTACTACCCACAACCGATAGGCACTACTCCATGCACACGACAGGCGCTACTCAGACACAGACAGGCCACAACAGGCACTTCTCCCACACACACTGACAGGCACTTCTCCTGCACACTCGACAGGCATTACACCCACGCAAACGGACAGGCACTACTTGCACACACATGCCAACAGGCACTACTCCCCCACACACCACCACAGTCACTACTCCCACATCAATGCAGGCACTACTCCATGCACACCAACAGGCACTACTCCCACACACTGACAAGCATTCCATCCATGCATACCGACAGCACTACTCCCACCCACACCAACAGGCATTACACCCATGCACACACTGACAGGCACTATTCCCACACACAGAGAGGCATTCTCTCCCATGCACACCAACAGGCACTACTTCCCCACACTGACAGTCATTACTCCCATGCACACCAATTGGCACTAATTCCACATGTACTGACAGACACTACTCCCACACACAGACAGGCACTCCTCCCGACACACTTACAGGCACTACTCCTCCACACCCGACAGGCATTACTCACATGCAAACTGACAGGCTCTACTTGCACACACACCAAAAGGCATTACACCAACTGCACACTGACAGGCACTACTCCCCAACATGGAGAAGCACTCACACAGACAGGAAGACAATCTCACAGGCACTCCACACGACATACACTCTCACACAGACAGGGAAATACTCACACATAGGCACTCTCACACAGTAGTCTCACAGATAGACAGACATACATGTACTCTCTTGCAGACAGACACTATCACAACCATGTACTCTCTTGCAGACAGACTCACTCTCACACGATAGACACTCTCACAGACAGACAGACACTCTTACAGACAGGGAAACACTCACACACAGGCACTCTCACACAGACAGACACTTTCACCGACAGTCTCACAGATAGACAGACACTCACACACACAGACCCCCCCCCACTCTCACACAGACAGACCACTTACAGACAGGAAACACCTCACACACAAGCACCTCTCACACAGATACTATCACAGACAGTCTCACAGATAGACAGACATCTCACACACAGACCCCCCACACTCTCACACAGACACACTCACCAGACAGACAGACACTCTTACATACAGGAAATACTCACACCACGGCACTCTCACACAGACAGACACTCTCACAGACAGTCTCACAGATAGACAGACTCTCACACACAGACCCCCCCCACACTCTCACACAACACACACTACTCCACACAGACACACTCACAGACAGGGAAACACTCACACAGGCACTCTCACACAGACCCCCCCACCAAGACAGGAATGATAGGTGTTGTAGCAGAGCACTTTTCTACCATATCAAGTCTGTAGGCAGTTGTACTGTTAATCCGGAAAGTTCCGAAATGAAGAGAGCTCTGTCCACTCTGTGATGAACTTGCTCACTCTACCTGCATGGAAACCCAGGTTTTACACAGGTATCCTGTTTGGATTGTCCCTGTTCCCTGGGTTTCCATGCAGGTAGAGTGAGCAAATTCATCACAGAGTGGACAGAGCAGTTAAGTTACAAAGTTCCCAATCAGTCACTGACCTTGACACTGCAGGGACTTCACTCTGGATTTACTGGGATTCCGTTTGTAGGATGTAAATACCGGAAACCAACAACAGACCTCTCTTTATTCGGAAACGTTACGTTTTTACCTTCTCAGCCGGAATTGCAGGTAATTGCAGTGGGGTGCCTACGGTTCCGTTCCTGTTCCGGTTTTTATCTATACCGTAAATAATGCAAGGTGGAATCTGAATCATAGTCTGAGTTTAATTTATTATTTATATAACCTGCAGCAGAGTGTTTAAGAAGTGTTTAATTTTGTTACTTTGTGCAATATTCTGTTTATATTTATCTGTATTTCATTATTTTAGTAATGTTGTCTTTAAAAGCTAAGGGTGCTGGGAAATCCACCCCAGCTGTAAAGTTAGTGCAACTGATTATTCAGTGGGACTCCTGAAGTCAGAGCGATCAGTCTGACTGCAGTTTGCACACTGTCCATAGTGTGAATCACTGTTTCTTTTTCTTATATATTGTTTTTCCTATTAAACTGAAATTGCACCAAACGCCAATGACTGAGTGAAAGATATCCTTTATTTTTGATGCAAACCACGTCCTTACAGATAGCCTCCCCAGTATACTAACAAGCACTCACACACTTGACATCCACAATATAATAAGCCAATTTTGGCACGAATATCACCTAGACCCCAAACATCCAATGTACAAATTCCCCACCCCTATCCACACAACACAATAATATACATAGGAAGTCTGGGAGTCCCCAGTTACTCTATAAATATATAAAAAGTAATAGGTCTCAATAAAGGCCACGGGACTAGTAGAACAGGATAGGGTCTCTAGTGCCCAGTGTCCAATGCAAAAATAAATGATCCAATGGTCATTTGTACTTATAAAGTTCCATGCTTAAGCAGCACTTAGTATCAAACAAACAGGACAATAGCGTTACGGGTTTCGCTTTCAACAAGCTTCATCAGGGTCTTGTGAGAGTTTCTACGAGACCTACCCTAGACATACACTTTAACTCCACGGGTGCATCATAATTAAAAGAAAGGATTAAAGGGAAAGTTCAGACAGTTTTCTCATGAATTCATTAGGCGTAAGTGTTTACACATTATGGCTTATTCCCACTAATTCTAAGCAGTTCATTCCAGATATATAGAACATAATTTTGCATTGCTGAACCAAACAAATGATAGTATTGGGATACTATTATATATAGAACCAATATATATACCACAAGGGTTAAATCCATTATATATGATTCATATTGGGTCACATTATTACCGGATATATTCCATTGTAGTTTAAAGCTGTTAAATTAAATTATTTCTACCATTCTTTTAGAGAAAACAGGCATAATGAATGCTATAATTTAGACCGTTGGAATTTCGTCTGTAGGTCATAAATCCACTTAATTTGGGCCAATAGTATTACTTACTTACTTCAACATTACCTCCTCTTTGTCCATAGTTTTTGCTGAATTCCCATAAAGTTAAATATATCTTATAAACTTTCAAAGGGAGGCACAATCTTGAGCAAAATTTCAATATTCAATTTATTTAGTGCTAAACCAAGTACACAACATTTCAGGAGGCTATACCCCCTTCCTCAGGTTCATGAATCTTCTTTTCATATCATCTGCTTGTTTGAGGAATTTAGCTTTCATAGAGCAGTTCCGTCTCAATCTTTAAAACTGTCCTACTGGTATCCCTCTTATAATGTTATGTGGATGATGGCTTGATGCTAACAGTAATGAATTCACTGCTGTTCTTTTTGACATGTCTCAGTTAACACAATACCATACCAATAGAAAAACATTGTTTCTAATATAAATTGCAAGAGCTAAAGGGCAAACACCATATGTGATCTAAAGCATTCCCTTGAGTATCCAGGAACATTTTACAGGCTTGCAGGCCAATCATGTGGGGGATCGAACAATCAAACCTTCCAATTGAGTGTAACTAAGATTGCCTGGATCCTATAACGATCCCATCCAATTTTCTCAAATATCACCAGTATCTAAAATTATTAATCCAGATTGTACAAAAGGGTCTTAATACTTGGTCTACATAGTGACTAGGGATGGCATAGAACTCGAACTCGAACCCGAGTTCGAGCCGAACTGTCGAGTTCGAACGGACCCGGACTTCTCGAACTATCTCGGACACGGACTTTCGATATTTCCGGACTTTCGATGATTTATCGAATCCGAATCTCGAGTAAATGTACATGTATCTAGGCGCGAACATCGAATCTGCGAGTAAAGTCTCCATTACACCTATACGCGAGTATCGAACTTGCGAGTAAATGTCCATGTTACCTCGAACGTTCGAACGCGAAAGCACGAAAGTAGCTCGCGTGAGAGTAAAATCGATTTTTGGAAAGTCCTGGATATTGGAACATGCTCCCAGACCATTTTCCAGGTCCCACAGCCATTTACATTAAGTTACCATTAATATTTAGTTGTATTTGACTCGAACTTTCGAACTATTTGCCTACCATAGACTTTAATGGTCCTTTTCGGAACTTTCGAACTTTCCCATAGTTCGAAAGTTCGAAAACGGACCGAACTATCAATAGTTCGACCATCTCTAATATGTGACATTTATGTTCTGTAGGTCCATTGATCCCAGACATGTCGGCCTTCCTGGTGGATTCTGCCAATTCTTAAATTCTTAGGGATTACATAGAAAGTGGGACATTTCGAATTTGTGCACAAGTAATCTCTCTCTTTCTTACTTATTAAGCCTCTTTTGTAACCCCTATTAACCATATTTTGCACATCCTCCTGTATTTTTTGACTGGGATTAGTTTCCAATCTTTCATATTGGTTAATATCAGAGTTGTCTCATACTCTTCTCATACTGGTTTCTATTCATCTCTACTACTATTTCCCACCTTATCCGCAATTTTTATAATTAGATCCGGATCATTTATAAGTCTCAGTAACTGTTGTCCATGTCTGAAACTTTCCAATTAGCTGAAAGTTCAGATAAGGTTTGAAAAAGATGGAAGAAAATAAACACCTTGACAATTCTTCGATCTGCTCTCTGCCTGACTCAGAGAATGAGGCCATGTAGAGGGGGGACTAACATTGACCCTACTGTTTAAATAGAGTTCAGATTTCACAAAAGGACACAGAAATGAGAGATTTCACAGTGCTGTATATTAGAAAATAAATATAATTGTTAAGTAATGATTTTTTTTATTGTGCAGTCTTTGGAACTGTAGATTGTAAGGTCAGAAATCTCTTGACCTACCTATATTAAATGCTTCAAGTGATTCTCCCACAATGAATGTGATTCTCTCAACATGAATGTGTATTGTCATTTACTATATATATATAACTATACTATATGCCCAAATTTTTTAAAACCTACTCTTCAAATGTCATTGTATTTCATTTTAAGTAAGAAGGTACCCACAAGTGTTTATAGATATGAAATAGTAAAGATGGCCTTGAGTAGTATATTTCAACCATTTCCCTTATTTATAACAGCAAGGCCTTTTGTCATGGTTTAAGTAAAAACTGTGTGTGCAAAATCTGGAATTCTATTTCTTAAAGAATAAAGAAAATAACAGGACAAAAAAGAAAGACAATAAAATAAACATGTGTATACCATAACATTTTGTAAGAAGTGAAATTAACATTTAAAATCAAACTAAAATAAAACAATATTATATTTAATATGATGTGGTAAATATGGAATTGTGAAATTGTTCATAAACATCGTAACATACTGTGCAAACATTAAGAGGAAGTTCAGTGCAATATAACTTTCCCCCATCCTGGGTTTCGGAGTGGTCTTTTACACTCACTGTTTGCATTGTTCGAAATACGGGAAGTGACCCCATGGAGAGGCCAATATAGAGACCTGCACGCCAAAGGATTGATGTCACTATTTAGTCCGGTAGTAAGTTCGTTAGCGCTCCTTACAGTGTACTGTTATTTTTGGTTTGGAGTTAAGGTAGTTAAAACAGTCCAAATAGAAGCTTATACTTCCTAAAACTTGGTAAAGTGACTTGATAAAGACTTAAAGGATGCTTTTCTTAACGTTAACAGATCATGCCTAAAACTATTCATATTATTTGTTAAGTTGAAATATACTTAGCATAGTGTACAGGTATTAGAAACAAAATAATTTATTTGTAATTATATTTAAAAATATTTCCACAAAGGAAAAACAATGGTGCTAATATTACATTGTAAAGATCACAATGTACATTTTTGGGTTCATCTCTCAGAACTTCATATGTCTATTGCATATTTTATTTAATAAAAGGATTGTACTTGTAAAATATCTAATTGTATTATATAGTACTACAAAATCATTTTGCAGAGATTGCCTTAAAGATCATACTGCGCTGTTTAGCTGTAAAATAATATGACACTAACCTTCAATACAGGTCATGGATTGTAAATTATCACCTTAAAGGGTAACTGTGGTCTCAAATTTTTCCAAACTAGTAAAAATGATATAAAAGTCTTCCATCATACCTTCAAAATAAAACCTAAATCAACATCTCTAGATAAAATTTGTGAGAAGTTATTGCTGGAAAGGTTCAGCAATGTAACTTCCTGCTTGCACACCTTCTGCTTCAGCCATGTGACCACCTTGTAGCCATGTGACCCATCTATGACTGCATTAATAGGCTCCCCTTCTCAACTGTCAATTTTTTCCCCATGTACTTCCTGATTTCCCCAGCATTAAGTCTTAACTGAGCATGCTTCTCCTCTAGGGCAGGCAGGTGGGGCAGAGGTCAGGTTATGTCACTCAATCTACTGGAAGCAGGAAGTTTGAACATTCACCCTGTATTTCTCCCAGGCTTCAGCCAGAGATGTGATTGTCGTCTCATTTTAAAGGAAATACTGCAGGCTTTCAGTTAACCCTAAATTGTTTTGAGACCACGTTGCCCTTTAAAGGGTGATAAACTGGTGACTTGTCAGTTACTCCTTCCAATCCCAACTGCTAAATTTTTACATACATTGTAAATAAATATTTAATGATAAGTTCTCTCAGTTCTGGCAAAAGTATCTGCCTCTCCCTTGTTCAAGAGCTTTTTATAAGATTGAACATGTGCAGTGGAGGCAGCAGGGAAAAACGGACGTAAATTATTTGTTGTGAAGTCAGCAGTCACAGCCTTGATTGACTGCATTGAGGGAGGAGCCAGACTTGAGGCAATAATTATACTTAACTATGTGGTTAATAATACACTGAAAGGGCAAGTCCAGCCCTAAAATGAAAACTTATATACAGGTAATTACCCACCAAAACCCTAAACTGTAATAGTTTGAAATCTGAAATATATAAGTCTAACCTGAAATCCTGTACATGTCCTGTTTCCCCGTTTCTGTTCGTCTGCTTCCTGGTTCTCCAGTTAGCAACTGTCAGTTATGGATTTGACAGTTGACATCACAGCCAATGACTGAATGTTAATTCCCTATCTTCTCTTTCTCGAGCATGCCCAGGCTCAGTACAGGTTTCTAAATTGCTCACTTTCCATGAGGCATCCAAAGCATAGCAGGCATAAAGTAATACATTCATAGGACAAAGTAGGATATATCAACATATTTAATATACAGAGGCCATTCTTTCTAACAGATGTTATTATGAGGGTGGAATTGTCCTTAATAATGTGCTGAATATGTCAGTTGCAGGTTGGGGCAGGAGACTGACATGTGAGCAGTTTTTTGTTTCCAGATCATTCAACTGAAAAGGCCCTCTGAAAAGTCTCAAATGACCTACAAACTGCCAAAGCGAAGGGACAGTTCTCAGTCCTCATTCTCCTCGATCTATCGTTTGCCTTTGATACTGTGGACCACTATCTTCTTATGCAGATTCTATATTCACTGGCATCCAATCAAGCTGCGGCATGGCTGTCTTCTTATCTCTCTAACAGTATTTTCTCTGTGTCTTTTGCTAATAAGACTTTCCTTGCAAGTTCCGCTTAGTCTCTTAGGGCTCGGTTTTAGGACCTTTGCTGTTCTCTCTACACTATCTCTCTGGGAGAAATAATCAGTTCTTTTGGCTTTACGTATCACTTATACGGCTGATGATACCCAAATTTACTTGTCACCCCGCACTAACCCTTAAGTCAATCCCAAATCTCTAAATGTCTGCTTTTTCTTCCTGTATGGTGCCATTAAAATAGAATTATATTTCCCCCCCTTAACTGGGACCTAGTCCACCTTCTTTTAACCTTTAATCCCTTCACTCTACTGCACCTCCCTACTTATCTTCTCTTTTGGTCATTATGTTCCTGGCCGTGCCCTCCTTCCTCACAAGGAAATCTTCTCCACAAACCACCAACAAACACGGCTTCCTTCCTCTTAAAACCATTCTCTCTTTGCGCTCCCACCTTTGGAACACTCTCCCTCTCTGGCTCGCCAGGTGACATCCATTAATACTTTCAAAATCTAGACTGTTATCCTACCTTTCTGAGTACCAGCACAAACAAATGATTATTAGCCATCTTAGGCACTTTGTACCCATCCCCCCTTGTATCTATATGTTGTCCAACCTACTTAGATTGTAAGCTCTTTGAGGCAGAGATCCCGTTCCTAATGTGGCATGGCATGCTGCACTTATATTGTTTTATCCATAATCTGTATATAGTATCCCTATGTATGAAATTGTATTTCATTCTTATTTATCTGTATAATTGCTGTTTGTATACTCTGTATTTTATAATGTACAGTGCTGCGTACTCAAGTGCCGCTTTATAAATAAAATTATACAATACAATACAATTCCTTTTTTTACAAATAATAACAGGATAAACTTTGTGTGGTATACAGTTTTTTTTTTTAAATACTGTTAAAATGAAAATACATGGGAAAGGGATATAGGACTCGTAATTCCTACCTCTCAATATTGTTTCTGCGAGGAGCCACCCCCCCAAAAAAAAGTATTCTGCAGTCTTCCTCCTGGCTTCAGCACTATCTTTAATACAGGATTAGTCCAGGACTAAGGGGTGACCATACATAGGCCGATTTATCTACAATCCAACATACAATCCAACATTTCATCGATTGGCCGAAAAATTGTACATTTTACCATTCTTATCACGTGACATTAGATCGATAAATCAATCGTAATTACGATCGGGAAAGTCAGTTTTTAAGTCGATTGGTAAAATGATTGTAGTGTTTTCTAAAGTTCAGATTAGAATGTGAATGTAGTAACCTCACAATGGACGACATTCGACATTAATCACAAAACAAATTGAAGTCGAATAATATTTATTGTACATCTTGGTACAATTAACATTGTACATCTGTCTATCAAAGTATCGGTCGGTTTAAGATCGTAATTACGATCGTAATAGTGTATGGCCACCTGTAACCTGGCAATTTAAATACATACAATACAAGGATTGTGGAAGCACTCCAATTAGGCTAATTTACAACTACATTTAGCGGAAGTGCTACTGATTGGTCAAACATTTATAACAACAATATACAAACATAATACAAAGTAATCAATGCACATTCCTAGGCCCCAATGTGGTAATAGCACCCCAACACACCCTTTATGGGAGGTCCTATGCCTTTAATATAAAGCACTGGATGGCCATCATTTAAAAAGCCAAAGGGCTGGGGGGGGAAGAGAGAAAGCCTGTTATATGGATCCAGTGTGTAAGAATGAGATGCAAAAGTTTGCCAATCATATTGAATAAAGAAATTTAAAAAAAGGTTAGACATTAGGACCTTCCAGACTGGGGTTACCTTGACATGGTTGGAAGGCTTTCATCATGTGATCACAGTAATGTATACTAAATACCTTATTTAAAAAATATGCCAGTGTGCATATATATTATAATAATGTGCATTGATTATCTTTCTATGTTGGCAAATTAAAATGGTTAGTGCTGAAACTTTAATTAATAAAAAATTTAAAGGGTAGGAATAACAAACACAGCGGTAAATTCTCCTTTAAATCCCTCCTGGTAATAGAAATCATTCTATATCTCAGCAGACACATAATTATGTTTAAGGAGGGTTATGGTTATTAACCTAATTACTGAAGATGTAACTGGAATGTATCTTATGTTGACAACCACTTACCGTCCTGATTAACATTCATTACAAATGAATGGGCGAGGATGGGAAACATCAGCACCCGCATGTACTGTATGCTTGTCAGAAAATGCTAATAAGTTTATGGCAAGCATTACTCTTTTTAAGAACTATCACATTTAAATACCAATAAACGTGATCATGCGCGATATAGTTACTAAACCAGAAGCGGTCGGTAATTTTAACTGAGCACCAGTGGTCACCGAACCGCGAGGTACATACCTTCAATCCTGGATCCAGATCAAATCATTAAAGAACGGAATGTAAGGATAGGTCCTTTACCTTACCTCTGGTCTTCAATTACTGCTTTAAAGGAACAGTTCACATTTTTGTGTGAACTATTCCTTTAATTAAAAAATCTTAATTGGCATTAGGACTTTCACATTCAATAAATATGGATGTTTGTGGCTAATTTCAAAATATTTGACATTTGGGGGAATGATCGAACAATATTTATAATATGCATATGTGTATGTAATACTACTTAAAGGGTTAACTGTGGGTAACTAGTAAGGATTATATAAAAAGCCTTCCTCACACCTTCAAAATAAAATGAAATCACATCTCTAGATAAAATTTGTGATAAGTTATTGCTGGAAAGGTCAATAATATTACTTTCTAATTGAACTCTTCTGATTTTCAGCCATGTGACCAGCTTGAAAGTCATGTGGTCTGTCTGCATTATGTGGTCTGTCTGCATTAAAGGCTCCACCTTCTCAACTGCCAATTTTCCCCCCAGGTACTTCCTGTTTTCCCCGCAGTCTTACTGAGCATGAGCTTCTCCTCCGGGGCAGAGGGGCAATCAGAGGTAAGGTGATGTCACTCAACTACTGGAACAGGAAGTTTGAACATTCACCTCAATGTAATTTCTCACAGGGTGAAGCCAGTGATGTAATTGTTCACTCATTATAAGAAAATACTGAAGGCTTTCATTTACTCTAACTATTTGGAGACCACAGAATTTGAGGTTAAGGAGTCATGCCTTACAATCCTGTTCTTCAATCATGTTTCCTAGAAGCCAGAGTGAAGATGTAAGATTTTACCTTTTGCATGATCTTCCAGCACACTGACAGGTCCTGACCGCTTCCCTTTCAGATTAACTATAGCGCGCATTAGCATGCTTTAAAGAGTACCTATTGCAATTAAAAAGCACATTCAAATGTTAAGGGAAAAAAGTAGTGATAGACAAATATGGAAATACATCATTTTCAAATGTTTGATAAACAATAAACCATATATATTAATTAAAGGCATGTCCACCCCAAAACTAAAATTTGCCCAGTGTGCTGGCCCCACTGTGTAGTGGAACAGAAATCCTTAACTTAACCCACAGCTTTTTATGGTTCTCATCAGTGCCTTTCCAAATCTCCAAAAAGTGAGAGTAGGATGTCTGTCATCCGGTCCTGCTTCTTCCTTGTCTTTGTTGAGGATGCTGGCATGTGCAGGGGAGCCCCCTCCCATCCCCCGGATCCAGCGTGGCTGCTTATCCCCTACTAAAAAAACAAAACTTTTATAATGTTATTTCTTAAAAAAAGTAATGATTATTTGAATTTGATGGAGTACAACACCTTTAAACTGTAATCTCTATAATGAGAATATAGAGTATATCTATTGTTTCGAACTTCAAAACCCAAGTCCAAATTTCTTTTGCGTCCCTCTGTGAAATTTAATTGGCCGCCTTTGAAGCCCACACTAAGTGCACTCGTGCCTATTTGAGCTGTCGTATTGGGGGGATCATAGCAACATGCAAATCTCACCAAAAATGGTGATCACAGCGCAACGGGCCCCAGCGCACAGTGTGGCCAATCCAATTGGCCCACATTAGTGTGTGCCTTTAACGTGCAATCGTATTGCGTTAAATCTGCTATTAGTAATTATTGTTCGAATTATGCAGAACATTTATTAGAAATAATGGTAGGTAAAAACTTGGAATTTCTTTTCAAACAAAGTAATCGAATGCAAATCATTAGTTTCTGAATATAACACTATTAAGAAGTAAACCTATTATTTTCTAAATATCATATCTTTCATCTTCTGTGAGTCTTAAGGCTGGTAAACCAGAGGTCTATATTGTTGGCCAAATATTTAAGACAAATTTTATCTGTGTGCAACTGTGAATGTGCGAGTGACCACAAGGATGCGGTGCCAAAGTCCTCCAGTGTATGTATCTCTCTTATTTTTTTCTGATCCTGCCTCTCCCTGCCATCATCTAACACAGTAAGATCAAACTTTAAATGTACCAGTCACTGTAGGCAAACTTGTATGTGCCAGTCACATTCACTGTGTGCAAACTGGTATTTACCAGTCATTGTGAGTTCAGCAGCCACTGTACGTCTAGCCTCCATTTCACCAGCCAGTGCCAAGTAATCCCATACAGGTCACGGCCAGTGTAAGTTAGCCCTGCCACACCTACCTCCACAAGCCAAACGTCCTCTCTAAACCTCTCCAAGAAGCCACGTCCACATTTCCTGGTGACACACTCCAGGTGCCAAAAGGTCTAAGAAGCTCCCCTGGAACTACCAGCAAGTATTTTTTGGTTGACTATCCCTTATATCCACTTGATACTGTATAAAAATATGGTGATAAGATGGGGAAGAGAAGTATTATTTTTTAAATAATAGAATTTTGCTGGCTGTAAATAAAGAATCTTGCTGGAGCATTTACTAATTATCACCCATTCATGCAAAAAAAGTGCACTCTGGGTCTTTCCAACAAACACATTTAATTTCAATGTGCAAAACGTGAGCAACGTTTCGGTCTTTTATCTGAGACTATTCTTCCTCTATCCTTTCCCCTCCCACTTTTTCTTATTGCCATTTTTTCTTTCTTTCTTCTCCTTTCCCTAGTGTTCCCCTCTCTCTTTTGTCTTCTTTTGGTATATGCTAGTGTCCTGGAATCTTATTTATTATGGTAATAAAGCTACATATATTTATGATAATGGAATTCAGAAGAAAGTAATTGGATTATCTAATGTAATAATAACAAGGAAATAACCCTTCTAGAATACTGTATATGTGATCATGGTGATAAAACCTATTGCATTAATAAAGTATATTTGTCTACATATATATGTTTAAGATTTTGGGCTCCACTAATGTTTCTTATATGTGTCAGTTTATTTATTTTTTTTTCATTTAATGTTAACAGGTGTTGTAGAGCTTATAGTAATGATTACCTTGACTGCATGTGAAATATTCCTTAATAAGGAAATAAGGGTAAATAATTTGTATGTGTATAATTTCTTATGAAATGTGGATAATGGAAATAGTTGTATTAATTACTGTATAATAATAACAGAAAAATGTTATTATTTTTTTTTTTTTGTAATCATAATTATAGTTGGGCTTATGTGTTATTATATAACATAAAATATGTGTTTGTATTAATCTGATCTACCTGTATCAATTCTTTCTTCTATGCAGGTCACTGGGAATAATGGTTACAATCAAAGAAGTGATGTTTATCTTCTCATTTTATTAAGAATTATTTGAATATTTGGTAATGATAATAGTTTTGATTTAAATTACTGGATATTGAGAAATGATAACCATAAAGGTTGTTGCTCTTTGAAATGAAATGATGAAACTTCACACAAATCGGACACAATATTCCCTTCCCTTCTACTGATTTAATAAAATGATCGGTAGTCTTTCGTGATTTAATTCTGTACACATTCCACTAAAATAGGATAAATGCTTCAAAACGAGAAATAAAATTATATCTCACACATTACACTTGAGACCAAAGCAAAAACATGCAGGAGATCAATAAAAGTTCTTATCGTTTAAAATGGTGCTAATTTTGACCCCAACCAATCAGAAATTATGTAACATTTGAAAGCTAACATCTGATTGGTTGGGGCAAAATTAACACCATGTTTAAATTACAAGAATTTTTATTGAATCTCTAGATAGAGTATTAAGGCATGTTTACTAAAAATAAACGGTGGATTGTCAGTTACCTGTCCCCCAACCCCAACTAACATATTTTGCATTAGGACCCTATTCCAGGAGTCCCCTGTTTTTATATCATAGACAATCTAAGCACGCCAGTTGCTAGGCTTATATTGAACTCCCTATGCCTAAATGTAATAAAACCTGTAAACTTTAATAAACAAGTTTGACAAGACAAACTGACCTTACATAGAATACTATACCTACTCATAGGTTTTTTTTACACAAAAAACTTATTTTTAATTGCCAAAAATGCAGACAAAAAGTACTTTACATGGTCAGACACTGCACAAATTTTACTTATTATAGCAGAATTCAATCACTAAATTATAAAACAATGGGCTTAAAGGGTTCGCATTTGCTACTTTTTTGTATTTTAATCTGAGTTGTAATCCTGCAGCGTTTACAAGGAAAGACCTGTCCATAAGCTAGAAATTAAAATATATAGCCCCTCCCCTGACCTCTTACTAGGCTGCCTGCCAGACCACAAGTAAGATAATCATCAGGGAGAAAAGAAGAAAATGTATGCTATCACAATGGTACTTCACTCACTGCTGCTCCTGGAAGTATACATTCAATAGCATGTGATTTCTTCCTTATATATAAAACCAGAGCATGTTAAGCAGAAGCAGTGTCATAAGAGATGTAAATTATCTCTAAAAGTCCATGGTGGAAGCTTTGCAGACTTAGTTAGTCACAGGCACTGCAATAAAGGACAGTTATAGAGGAGGGCAATTGTTAAAGGCCATGCCAACACCAAAACTATAATTTGCCCCAGTGCTTGAACCACTGTGTAGTGTAAAAATCCTGACCGACACCTTTGCTCCTTATATTTCTCCTGCGTGCCTGCCAAAGTTCCAAAAAGTGAAAATAGAAGATGCTGGCTATGAGTCATCTGGTCCCTTCAAGAGCATCTACAAGAACTAAACTTAATCCAGTTGATCTAACTGAATACAAACGATATCTAAATCTTCTAGTTTCTACTAACTAATATACCAGTTATTTCATACCAATTTTTTCCCTAAACTCATTTGCATAGGCATTGCATAAAATGTCCTATAAAGACTTTATAGCCAGAGAAATGGTAAAGTTGCATCATTAAGTATTTACAATGGGATTTTTAGATTCTTGAAAATCCGTAATTATGAAAACAATTTAAATACGTATTCCTTAACACTAGGCAATAATAGAATAACAAAAGCTTTACTTGTATGACATGTATAATGAAAAAATCAGAATTAAATCGAATAATTTCGTGCAACAAATAGCAGAGAGATCTTAATTACAGATATAGTATATAGTATATATATATATATATATAGATATTAGATTATATAGATATATATAATATAATATAAAAACAAAAAAATCCAATGCAATCCTGGGTCTTGAAGTTCAAATATTTATTTATACATCATAAAGTGCAAAGTACAAGGTAATGTTCGGTCCGGCCTGGGACCTTTCTCAAGCCAAACTTTGTGTACACTACAAAATCACAATTTTAAAACATTGGATCCCACCCATAACACCAACCATGTTTTAAATTTGTGATTTGCACAGTTCCTCAAAACCACCCTCCTGGCCACCGTCACAGGCATAATGTCAATGACAAACAGTGTAGGAACTTGAGGGTAAGAAAAAACTAATATTGATTATAACACATAGTAAGTTATATGGTACTCCTATTTGTCTACATGTGAAAATTGTATAATAGATCCAAAATAAATAGAATTTTTATTATATAGAACAGTTTTTGCCAAAAAAAACTCTGAACAGATGGTTAAAGGGCAACGGTGGTCTCAAAACAAGTTAGGGTTTAAATGAAAGCCTCCCGTTATTTCCTTTACACTGAGCCAACAATCAAATCTCTGGCTGGAGCCTGTGAGAAACTTATTGGGATAAATGTTCAAACTTCCGCTTCCAGTAGGTTGAGTGACATCACCTGACCTCTGCTGGCCCTTTTCCCCCGGGGGAGAAGCATGCTCATGAAGAATTATTGCTGGGGAAATCAGGAAGTAACCTGAGGAAAAATTTACAGTGAGAAGGGGAGCTATTAATGCAGGCAAAGGCTGGTCACATGACTACAGCTGGTCACAATGTGCTAAAAACAGGAAGATTCAACCAGGAAGTTACAATGCTGCCACTTTTGCAAGCAATAACTTCTCACAAATTTCATCTAGAGATGTGACTTAGGTTTTATTTTGAAGGTAAAGAATGGAAGGCTTTTTATATAATTCTTACTAGTTTGGATGAATTTGAGACCACAGTTACCTTTTAATATTATTTTCTTATCTGCAAATGGTGCTCTGTATTCTTGTCATTTATTCAAAATCGAGACACCAAAAACTAGAACATATAATCAACAAGCTGTTGTTATTTTGCACAGAGCTGATGGTATGGTGATTGGTAGTTAGGTTAGGCAGGAATATTTGGGGTTGTGGTTGGTGCTGCCATTGACAAACAAATGTTGCAAAACTAACTGAAGGTGAAGGAAGTGGGGGGGAGGAAGAGCTCACTAATAGTACTGAGGAGAGGCAGTTTAAATTTCAGGTAAAAGCTGCTACAGACTTTATAACAGTGGCTCCTATGACAGCCATGCCTATTTCTTACTTCCACCCACTCTCCCAATTAGAACTTAGAGTAGGTGAAGAGTGAACAATTCAATAGAGGAGACATGGAAAGCAAGGTACATACTGTATGTCATATCAATGCTAACAGCTGAAAGGATTAAAGGTAATATTCTGCTGGCATTGAAAGTGTTAATGGAAATACTCTGAGAAAGACTGCTGGCACGAAGGGTTAACAGCAATACTCTGGCAACATGCTAGCACTGAATAGTTAATGGCAATACTCTTGGAACCTGCTGGCACTGTTGCCCTAGTCGGCTACGTTTTCATGCCACCCGGCTGGAAACAAATTTCTGTGGAGAACATTGGAGCCAATACCGTGCATCTACTGAAACCTATTCTGTCCTTCTAATCAGTATTTTCATGTGGGACCATTGATGCTGCATATGCACAATGTATGTATACACGCCCCGATGCCCCCACCTGTACAGCGTGCACCCTCTTTCCCACTACTTAAGGGGTCCCACTATAAAGTAAACAATCCCAGCAGCAGTGACAGAGTCAGAAGTCAGAGTGGGGAACTAGCTGCAGTTTGGCTGTTCACGTTTTGGGGGGGTGGGGGAACGTGGGTAGGAGGGTGCTTTTGTGTGTGTACCTGTATCAGGTTAGGGGGTATATGGTTTTACATTTATTATTATAAAATAAACTTTTTTTGATTATTGAACAAAAATTAGTTTTTGAGTATAGTTAAGAACTTTTAAGTATGTCAGGAAAGGCACGGAAATGGAAGGGTAGATCAATAGGTGTGCGTACCTGTGTCTGTGTGGGGGTGGAGGTCTCCGTGTTTGTGTTTTGACCATAAAAAAAATTTTTGATCACATCTCTTAGTAAGTAAAGTCTTTGTATTTTGATAGGCAGCAAAACAGTCTGGTGATGTCATTGAGATGTCAAATGTTAATGACTCACAACATAACTCATAAATAATGTATCATTTTGTTTGTTACTGACTTGCAGAGCAGAACACATTTGGCTGCTCTACTTTGTACCAAGCAAGTTTTTTCTGGGATTTTTTTTTTCCAGAAAATTTTGTTAAGTCTTTTGCTTTGAGATTGTCTCTGCCGAGAAGTTAATTCCTTAACCATTTTTTTAACACAGCGATTATCTATTAGTAAGTATGAAACTTGTATTATGATAAGCAGCAATTGTTTGTTTTATAATATTGAGGTGTTTTTAAAAAACAACTCCACCTCATACAGAAACATCTTTTAAAAAGAATGGCCTCTTTAAAAATGTTTGATATATCTGCTTTGTCCTATGAATTCATACTGTATGCCTGCTATGCTTCTGGATGCATCAGAAAACTGAGCAATTTAGAACCCGTACTGAGCCTGGGCATGCTCAGTAGAGGCAAACAGGGATTAACATTCAGTCATTGGCTGTGATGTTCAATTGTCAATCCATAATGACAGTGCTAACTGGAGAACCAAGAAGCAGAAACAGGGCAACAGGACATGTGCAGGATTTCAGGTTAGACTTATATTTCAGATTTCAAACTATTACCGTTTAGGGTTTTGGGGGATGATTTACCTGTGTATAAGTTTTCATTTTGGGACTGGACTTGCCCTTTAACTATAGTCAAAAAACACATTTGACTAATCATTTAAAATTTGTTTTTTTAACCACCAACCTGAACAGAGTTACACACAACTACTGACCTACCCCTCCATTACTGTTGCACCCATACTTAAAGGGTAACTAAAGTAAATAATTTTTTGGAGCAATCATCAAAAGTTCATTTTTTAACCCCCAACCTGACACAGGTACACACACCTAATGGCCTACCCCTCCATTACTGTGGCAGCCACACTTAAGGGTAACTAAATCAAAAAACAATGTTGATCAATAATCAAAAAGGTTGTTTTTTAACTTCCAACCTGACCCAGGTTCACCACAACCTACTGACTACCCTTCCATTTCCAACGGCAACCATTATTAAGACTAACTATAGTCAAAAAACAAATTTCGACTAATAATCAAAAAGGTTTGTTTTTTTTTACTACCCAACCTGACATAGGTACACATGCCTACTGACCTACCCTTCCATTTCAGGCAGCATCATTACAAATTGTAACTATCGTCAAAAAAACAAATTTGACCATTATCAAAAAGTTAGTTTTTTTAACCCCCAACCTGAACACAAGTACATACACCTAATGGCCTAACCTTCCATTTCAATGGCAGCCACACTTAAAGGGTAACTATAGTCAAAAAGATTTAATCGATAATCAAAAACATTGATTATCGATTAAACAATTGACACAGGTCTACACACCAACTAAACTACCCATTCATTCGGCAACCATATTTAAAGTTAAAGGGCAAGTCCAGCCCCAAAATGAAAACTTACATACTGGTAAATCCCCCCCAAAACCTAAACAGTAATAGTTTGAAATTGAAATATATAGTCTAACCTGAAATCCTGCACAATGTCCTATTGCCCGTTTCTGCTTTCCGTTCTACAGTTAGCAACGTCAGTTATGATTTGAGAGTTGACATCACAGCCAATGAGTGAATGTTAATTCCACTGTCTGCCTCTTCTGAGTATGCCCAGGCTCAGTATAGGCTCAGTACTAGGTCAATCAAATTGCTGGTTCCATGGAGGCCTCCAGAAGCACTAGCAGGCATAGGTAATAATTTATAGGACAAACTATGGATATTCAAACTATTTTAACGAGTGCACATCTTTTCTAAAACATGTTTCTTATGAGGGTGGCAGTGGTCCTTTAAGTATAGTCCAAAAAACACATTTGACCAATCATCAAAAAATGTCAGTCTTTTATCCCCCAAACCTGCACAAGTACACACAAACTTACCTACCCATTCATTCTGTAACCACCATATTTAAAGGGTAAGTAAAAAAAACATAGGCCCTGCAGCATGCCATTATTCAGTTTTCCGAAATAAACATAATTTTGTTTTGTTCTTACAAAATGCAAATGGATAGTATCAGCTCCTTAAGACAGGGCTAATAAACCCAGAGCCAAGTAGTCCACTAGGCCTGATAAATTTATCTAGCATCATCTAAGTGTTGACAGGGTTTTGTTAATGGTAACTATTTAAGAAATGCATGGACTAAAAAGTTTTGATAGCCCTGAAGGTATATCACTGCTCTGTTAAATGTCGCCAGTAATTAGGTCTATTCCAGCTTTGAGTACTATTAGTATTAGAAAAGCCAGTCATGAAAACTATATTGTACACAGGGGCAAAAAACACAACTGTACCCAAAGTACAATGGCAATTATATATGTGGAAGGTCCTCGTTCATTAAGTTATAGATACAGTATTATGTTGATATTCAGTTTAGATCAAACAACTGTTTATTTCTTGATTTTCTTGTATTCTTAGACATCTTATTAGTTAGAATTGAGAAGTTCAGTCAATGACCATTTGCGGTGAAAGAGGCCAAGAAACCTCCAGGTATTGAATAACAAAACATTTATTTGTCCGTGTTTGAATTTTTTATAATTCTGATGTTAACCAGTGTGAACACCACATTACTGTACATTCGTATAATATAATACAGTGTCCAACAGTGCCTAAATATAAATTACACTGTATGACAAAACCCATTATTCACCCTACAAGTCTTATTTACATCCAGTAACGCAGAAGATGGCCTAGTAACTCAGGTAACTTTCACAGGAGTCCTTCTACCTACCGCATTTTCAAACAATCATTTTCATCTCCAAACGTTTGGGCTTATACATTGGTACTTGCCAATTACAAATTATGGTAATTTTTTACAAAATGAAGTAAGCATAAACCAAATAGCCATCTGAGCATTTAGAAAATCTCAAAATGTTCTGTGACCCTTATTAGAACAAATGTTAATGGTTAACAGCGATTTACCTATGGTAAACCTCTGGTTTACTATTATGGGCCGTACTACCCTTAAACCAAAAAACGGTCATTTGTCAAGTTACCTGCCTCCAATCCCCCCCTGATAAATTCGAACCTTAAGGTTCTACCTAATATGTAACATTACTTATAGACCACAGTTACTGCTGACATCGTACAACTTTAATAAAAGACCAAAATCTATGTTTTACAGGTTGGTGTGAAATTATCCTTCCCATTCCTCAACATGAACCTAGAGTGAGGAATTTGTGTACGAAAGAAAGGACACAACCAAATTAAGCGCACGGTAAGGTCATTAGCCATTTTAAATGGTAAGCTGGGTAAATGTATGGGGAAACTAAAAAATGGTCATTTTATTAAGATGTTACCAAACTTGATTGTGTTATCAATGTCTAGGTTGAGAAAACTGTAAAAATGTTAGAGAAATGTCTATGAGAGGTGATATAAAATTAGGGAGATTTATATAGAGTGCACACTAATCCACATTAAAAAACACAATTATATTTGTTTTGAGTCGCCTACCTGGACTATTTTAGATTTATATAGAGGCTGTGCGGCTGCTGGGTGAATCACCCCACATAAGAAAATTAATCTAGTATGTCAATCTGGTAATAGGTTGTGCACAGCCCATAAGCAAATCGGTTGGCGTGAAGTTAACTCTAACGTATAGCTGCTGCTGAAGACACGAATAGGGCTAATGGAATAAAGCTTTTATTGTTGCGTATTTTACATGTAATACATTGCTGCCCCTCTATTAATACTAAATGGGAATGCACAACTTTAAACGCCCTCCCAAACCAAGAACCGTTTTGTGGGAAACTATAACAATCAAAAAAGTATTACACTGATAACATACGTTATATACTACGCCAATCATTAGTATGCTTCCGTATGCAATAACTATTATCCAAAATAGCTTATTTTATTTGATTAATTAAGAATGTTGTCAGGAGTTCTAAGTGCAAGACTGGCTGGCCTGTAGAAGGTCCACCCCAGAGTTGTTAAAAATGTGGGGACAACTGTTAGGAGCAAGATGCCAAGAAACCTCCAGGACATTATGATGGTGTTGTTGTACTTTACTTCATTATTCTTGTAGACTACTATGTTGTTGTTTTACTGCGACATGAGAACCAAGTACATAGTTAGACCATTGTGTGTTTCTTTTGCAGCTATAACGGCATCTTACACATGCCCCACCACAGAGGATCTTTAGTTGTAACAAGAGTCCCTACAATGGATGTGCTAAACAATAAAAAGGGGTCTGTTACCACCGTGTATCATACAGTAGAAGTATTAGTATCTATTAAAAGGACAAGGGGATGACTGTTCCCCTGATTATATGACAATTTTTTTAATGGTATAGTTAATAATTTAGTATATAACACTATTAAAAGTTAAACACCAGTCGAGCAGTAACATACAATGGTGTTCTTTGTTACCTTCTTTTTATCCAACACAATTCACATTGGAACAAACCAGTTTACAAACATCTGTCGTCATAACCAATGCATTAAATTATAACTATACATGATGAAAATACACAGGATCTGATGTAATTTATGTATATAATACAATCATTGTGTCACAAAACACAGAGTGGCAATAATTATAATCCTTATGACTTATTTCTTTTTTTAATTTTAGCAACATCGTAACGACTCTTAATTTGCCTGGACAAACCTGGACTTGGGAAATTCCCTCAAATCATGTTAAGAACATGAGACCCAAGGGTTAGGAGGAAAGCCGAAACGTACCAGGGACATTAGTGGGTGGGTGATGGCTGTTCGCCAGTACTAGTAGATATCAGTATTACAGGAGGGCTCCATTATGTTTCCTACAATTGAAATTGACCGCAGTTAAGCAGGAGAGATTATAGCAAAGTCATGCGCGGAGCGATTTATACTTGGTACTTGGCAAATTGTGATCCTATTTATAAAAAATACAATGTATATTAACATTTATAATTTTTACATTGTTTTTATGAACTAACCTAAATGCTTGATATAGTTAATAGGCCAACGTATGTAACATATCCGTAATTGGGTTATGCTGATAAATGAAAACAGGTTGTATTTGTAGTGGAACGGTATCATTTACTGTTTGGTTTGCAGTTCGAAAACCCACTAGGCCAACTATATAACGACGTTAATACGAATCGGTAAGTTTAACTATTTTACAAGATCTTGTAAAACAAATGGGGGGTGAAATGTATGGTAGTCAAATGTTGTAGAAATATAATGGATCGAGTGAAGGTACAATTCTGACATAGACAATAGAGATAACCCCCTGTGTTTATTCGCCATTGGTTTTGGTGAAATGTGGTTACCATTCAGCATTGGAATATTACTAAACCCCAAAATTCTGTGTATAAATCACTGGCAAAATTTCTAACCACAAAACTAAGAAATTTTATCACAAACAAATAAAATGTCATCATTTCTGAAAACTTTTGCCTCTAGTTCAACTTGGAATTTCACATTGTTGAAAACAATCGTTTTTGTCCATGAAACCTGTTTTGGTAAAATAGAAGTACAATCTAGTGACTCATCTATAAAACCCCAAATAAATGGACCATACCTTAAGTCTGTTACTGTTTAGACGCAGTAGTACTAAAATTCACAAAACTGGTGGGTTTCATTCCCCTTTAATTTCACCAATTTAGGGAACATATTTTTTTCAAAGTCTATGGGAGCCCTATTTGTCATGTGTGGGACAGATCCCATTGTATATTGTGTTATTTTTTACAATAAATACCAATTATGGGCCTTGTCTTTGCACGGTGTTTTGTGTCTTTTTTCCTAGCCTCGTGGTCCAAACAATTTCTATTGTAGAATGCAATAAATAGAGAGATTTACTATTAGCAACTCATTAATGAAAGCAAAACTTGTTGTGATTGCTGAACATTGAATGAAATGGCCATTTGGTACAACAAAATAATCATACAAATAGTCACTACTAGGAATACATCATTTGTACATTGCAGAACATCATTAACAAACTCCCGGCAAAATATGTATCCTTTTATAAGTTCTCCATCGTACCCTCACCAATGTAACTGCGCCTGCTGATGTGGATTAATTCATTTTATGAAATTATAAATAATCCCCATAAAATTTATCATAATAATACATGAATTCAGTCCTATCAAACATAAAAATGATGCACTAAGAATATATCTTTAAAAGCATAAATGGTTAGCTAAATGTAAAAATTATTTTTTCGGTGAACATACACCCTGCAAACTCTATTGTCATCCATCTCTAAAGACAAGCTTTTATTGGTCACATGATTCATAAAAACTATTACGAGCACTTTTACAGTAAAATAACGAGAATCAAAGCATTACCTGTACTGTCACTGGAAGTAGACATATAAACGTTCCATCTAGACAGGACGAGTTCAGACAAGGCCAATGGGCCTAAACTGAGAATGTGTTTTTTTAAGACTATTGCAGACTGGGGGTGACAGCACTGATAGATACAGTACTTTAAAACACATTTATCAATGTATTTTCTAGGAAAAAGAAAAGTTAAATGTAAACTATATTATTTTTGATTCCTATTTCAGTGGTAGGTACTGACATTTAAAATGTAGTGTTAGCAATAAACAGTAGTGTAGAGGCTCCAAAACCAAATGATTGACCAGTTTCCATCCCTATTGTATACCTCAAGGTTACCAACCCTGCAAGTCTAGGAAAGAGGGGACCAATTTAGCAAATATCCCTATCTATCTTGCTAGGGTTTGGTAACAATCTTTCTACCTACTTAAAGGGCTGTCCATTGTCAGGAAAATGTGTATGCTTGGCAAGAAATGGGTAACTATTGGTATTAGTTCTTAGGACCAATTAAAATACCCATTCCCACACCCTGGACAGTCCTAATTTTATATAAACATTAGTGAAGCCTGGACCAGGTCTCCTTTTCTAGACATGTGGAGCTGAACTGTGCATCTGGAATTCTCTACAGCTAGGGTCTGGTGGGGACTAAGAGGTCATCTTAAGACAGTCATACATGTAAAATAAATGTATTTCGGTATTGGAATGTGTTTAGATAGAAACAATATTATATTTAGGAATGAAGAACCGGAAGGCCCTGCAATATTATATCCAACATGGGGCCCTTATTCCCTTGCCAAGGTGAGTTATTTAATCTCTGGGTAAATATTGATTATACACAGGTCATATTTGGGTATTGGAAGGAATTGATAATTAATACTGGAAAGGAATATGTGGTCCATATCTTAATACATGTACTATCACATTTAAATGGGAATCTGTCTAACTGGGGGGAATGAGTGCTTTTGCGCTAGTCTTAAATCTTGACATGGCTAACACTCCCACCTCATGCAATAACCAGGAGTAGGAGGTGTTTTCATCAATAGTTTAACATCCTGGTAAGCCGCAAATAAATGTGTGTTCATACTTGGGGGACATGCTAAAAACGAGTGTGTATGGACCCAATGTTTCAATCCTGCCCCAGGACACAGGACTTCTTCTAGTGATTAGGGCCTGTGAATATTTTTATCCTTTTTATTTGCTATAGACTGTGGTGTACTTATTGTATTTCATTTTATTATAACACAACCATGTTAATTTTATTTTTGTACTTATATGCACTGTCCACCTTTTGGATATTAAATCTAAAATTAATAAGTTTTTTGGTCTTTGATGCTCTAAAAGAACTCAGTTAGCCTCTGATGATTTTTATTGTGTTTGAATTGGATTGTGTAGTGTAAATGCTAATTAACACTGTGACTGCTTGTGAAGACCTGATACTAATTAAAACCAGTTTTAGTTGCTGGAGTGAATGGTGTAGTGTTAACCATTTGCTGCCAGGACAGGGGTTGGGGGGGCAATCGTCCCCAGTGAGAGTCAAGAGTGGGGTTTTTGGGGCGTCCTTTAGGCCGTAAATTAAGTGGTGGCACGAATACCGATTAATAGTCAGATCACGTGCCAGCGGAACTGGCGTTCGTGACTCTATCCATCCCTTATAAAAACTTTTGATATGCGGTAGGGCATGCTCCGCACCCAGCCCCAACCCGCCATTATATAATTGTTAAGGGAAGTAAAGATTGGGGGACTTTCCTAAAACAATTTTATATTAATGCGGGTTGGGGCTGGGGGAGCATTCCCACCGCATACCCAAAATGTTTAATGTTAGGGGGGGCAGAGAAAAACGGGATGGAAGATGGAGGGGGGGGAGTGCTGCAACGGAGCATGCCCTCAAACCTTGAGGAGGTTGAGGCAGACTCAGGCACAGCATGAGTCCACACACTGCTTCTACACAGCAGTTTCCTGGACTTTTGGAGTGGCACAGCAGGGGGAACTATTTGAGTAGAAATGTAAGTAAGGCTTGCTTTAAACTACTTGATGTGGCCAGTAGGGGTTTAAATTTTTTAGTTTTTGTTGGGGGTGGACCATGCCCTTTAAAAAATACAGTTTAAACACTACAGGTCTTGTGCTTCTAAATAAAAAAAGATCCCTCCCGAATGGCTCCTTGGGGCATAATATTATAATAATTTCATTTTTGAAACAAGAGTTCTTTGTACCTGGCAATCTCTTGATGGTTCTATACTCTTCATCAGGTCAAACATTACTGTTAAAGATTAAGGGTATACTAATTGCAGATGTATCGGGCCACCGTCAGCCGGGACAAAACCTCATCTGTTGTGAAGTACGTAGCCACCATCATTCCGCATGACGATTGTCATCCATGAAGACCTGTATGATTCAGCCATGAATTTTTCTCCTCCATACCCAATCTTTCATTTGTCTGGTTTGGAAGGTTATGGTCAACTTTACAAAGGGGATGATGCTATATTGGCCACTATCCATCTGAATTAGTGCAAAACATTCAATACCTGGTGCAACTATTAGGTTTGAAGAGATTTTCAACCATTTAAGCGCATTTTTCGAAAATAGCATGGCATAACCTATGTCAAAAGGCTAAGACATTTTGCACAAATCTTAAGCCTTTCCTATGAGGTGTAAAGTGGGATCGCTGGTCAGATGGTATGTACACTTTTTTTGTGTTTTACACTGGGCTTGTACGCCTCCATATTCAATGGTGTTACTTTGGGCACAACCTTGGTGCTTGGGTTTTGTCATTGCACTAATTCTGGGAAAAAAAGGTTGAGCAAGTTTAGTACTTAAAATAAATAAGTAATATGTATTGTGGTGGGGGGGAAGCAATGATAACCAATGAAGGATATAGGGCTAGGACAAAAAGGATGAAAGGATGGAAATAAGCACTTAATATCAATATTGGAGTTAGCAGTTAGTTATAAACAAAATGCTTAAGGAGGAAAGAAAAAAGGCAATTGTTTTCCTACTCTTTTAGGCCAGGCCACTCTGAACGTGTGCTGGGTGCTGGGTACGCCCGCTTTACGTTCATTGGTAGGTGCTTGCATGATATTTCCTGACTTTTTTGGTGATCGCAGCGAATGGAATCACAAACTGGAATTTGCATGCGCTCGGATTGGCGGATTCGCAGCACAAAATGGCCACAACATACCTAGTGTGGCCGGTCCACTTGGGCCACACTAGTGGGCAACTTTTCAAAGCGGCAATAGTATCGGATTTAGGGCCTAGCCCTAAAATCAAAAAAATCTATTTGTTTTGTTGCTGTTGGAATTAAAAAATATTGGATCTAGTTTTGTTTGTATGTAACTGTCTAGTGCTGTCTGTTAACCTTCTTAAGGCCTATGGATGAATCTGTCCAGTCATAGGAAACGGGCCGCACTGTGATTAGATCATATCTGAAGGCACTAAGTGCTCCTATTACCGTTTATAAATGTACTTAATTATGTTTGGTATTAATTATTTGTCTGCTTAGAAGTCGGCAATAGTATGACACACGCTGTTCACAAGAATGACAAGTATATGACATTTAAGGTACATGACCATTAATTTCCCCATGTAGGGATAAAACATTCATTATTACTTTCAATTCAATATCTACACCAGAAAAAGCAAATCGTGCTCTCTTTATAAATTCAATACATTACCATGGGAACATGCCAATATTGTTTATACCTACATCCAGATGAACATGCGCATCCCATATTGGATGTATTGGTTTTTCTGTTACCATTAATGGGATTTATTAACAAAAACCCTGATACTTGCCAATGAATGTAAGTCAGTCCGAATATTTCACATTACCCAATCCAGTTCTTCTGTGGTTTTCCAGTCGTTTTTAACCACTGTTAAATAGTGGGGCTAACTGATCATGGGACTCCGCCAATAGGTAGACACACTCCCTCTGAAATGATCGGCAAGCATGAGCTGTCTATATGATGACACTTTCTGTCTGCCAGCTTCACTGCTTGTTTCCCTTCCTCCCTAGCCGCTCCATCCTTCCTCCTCTAAATCTAATATGTCCATGACAGGTTAAGAATGGGTGGAGAAGTCCACAGCGCAGCAATAGAGGTAGGAGTCAGGAGCTTGTTGCGTCGCCCTCATGTATATAATCAGACATTTCTTATCATTATTTTCCTATGTGTTTACAACATACAGTAGTAATTATAACCGTGTTGTATTCGGATCATCAACTAGAGGCTATGTCAAAGGCTATTATAGATAAGAAATCATGGGGGTTTTCTTTTTTCCTTTTTGTTTATAAAATAATGGCTGTAAGATAAGTGATATTTCTGTGGTCTGGGAACCTTTGACTATACAGCAATTTCCACTTATTTATAACCAGGTTAATGTGTTTTAATTAGAGATGTTCGAATGTTCTAAATCGGCACAAATCGAAAACTCGGGAAAAATTCGAGTTTCGAAAACTTCCGGTGCGTTCCGCAAGTTTTCGTCTGGACTTTGGAAACCGCCGGATTTCGATCGAAACTGGGTTCTATTAAACCCAAAGTACATCTCTAGTGTTAATGGATGTCGAAAATCAATTGCACAAGGACATGCAGGATTACCCCCCTATCAAGGCTCACCTCTAATTGCACTGATCCGCATTGTCCGAATAGCTTAGCTACACTGCATGTTACTTTTTCCTCCCACTGAGACCTCAAATTTTTGTGTATTTCATTCATCTCCTTTAGAAGGGTTGTAATTAATGAAGTGTTGTTAATTTCCCCTTGAGAAAACTTCTTATTGCTCTGATCCTCACTTATATTTAAGGCTCCCTGATGACATTGATTCATTTCAAGTTTTGTTTCCTGTGCTGTTTTTAATTGTCACAGATCCAGTCAAATACAGTGACAGGACAGTGGTCTGATCATTCCACACACACTGGTAAGGACTCACAACTGTAAAGAACAGCACACTGCATGTGATGTGGTCTCTCTCTTTCATATTTCATACAATAACAAGCAACAATATACACTGATTATACACTGCCATAAAGTGCTCCAGAGTAAATCCATTTTGGGGAGGTTTCTCTTCCATTTTAGTTTCATATCCATTCACGATTGGCCAGGGCATTTTTAATTGTTATAGTCTGTGCAGCACCTTTGTTTTACTGTTACATTTTATAACAAACATGACGCAAAAGCAACCTGATTGTAAAATCTAACAGGTTTATTTAATAAGAGCTGGCTAAATTTGCCGTGGCTGTCTGCTTGTCCAATTTGTAGCAACCAATCAGAAAGCTACTTTTTAGTGGTCCTATTATTCCAGTAAACAAAACCAAAAAAAGGTGCATACACATGGTGCGATTGTGGGGGGGTGACCCACAACTTGTTGTACTGCTGTTTCTGCAAAAAGGTGCGGTGTACAGCCAAATCAGCCAGTCAGTGAGGCATGCTTGACCCCAACACAGCCATGGCATGCACATTGTCTACTGAGGTCATCCCCCGCGATTGTGCGTGTGTTGAACCTTTAAAAAACAGTTGTAATCTGGATATGGGTGTTACAGATTAACAGCACAGGCATTTTTCCCACTCTTATTAAATAAGTCCTGATGTTTTGTGTGAATCGTGGCCAACAGTTTCCCCTTGCTCTTACTCTTTTGAAGCGCAATTAGATTTATCTACATTAATCCTAGTCCTATATACATCTGATTGGTTGCTAGCAAACTAAAAGCTGGGTACACACTATGAGATATTTTGGTCCATCGACCGATAGATTTGTATGGTCGATGGACCAAATTATCTCATCCACATGCGGCCATGCCGACTGTCGTTCCGTCACAAATCAGACGAAAGGATGTGCGGTCCTCTAAGTAAATTAAACTTCTCAGAGAGCCTTTAAAAAACTGTGGAAATCCAGACTGAGCTTTGTTAAAACTTGAAAGAAGGAAAGAAAATAACTTAATACCACCAGTGAAAGGGGGAAGCAAGACAAAGAAGAATGTGATCATTCCATATGAAGCAGGGGTGTCAGAGAATTATGAAGAATTTTAAGATACACCGTATCCCGTGTCTTCTTTAAACTAAACAACAAATCAATACAGGCAACTGGGCGCCCTCCAAATACCCAAATACCAAAATTCTTAAAGAATAGCAATTCATATACGCAGTGCAGGAAGAGTTCTGATTTGTATGGTGGGAGAGCCAACAGCAACTGCCCATTGTATGGCCCCAGCACAGAAGCGCCAATTCCTCGGGTCATGGAGAATATCTGTAAGCTACAATGCTGTTTTAACACCTAACCCTAGGCAGTGTTTTGATAAAACCTCTTAGCTACAATGCAATACATACCTTACATTCAGTAGGTCCGACACCTTGCCATTATATGAGAAGACTGACAGTTTCCTCATTTCACTCAATTCATTTGGATCCTTAAGTTTACTACCTTAAGAAATGTTATTGTTTTTAAACAAATCTGCTCTGCATTTTAACTTTACTTACTATATTTTCCTATTTTCACAGTAAACTTTGATTCGTCTTCAGCTATAATATAGAATTAAGATAACAGATTGCAATAAAATTGAATGCAATTATCACAAGCCGCTGTCTCCAAGTCCAAACAGTGCAATATAGCGGATACGGAGAGACATAACCATGCCTTGATATGTTTGCTATCACCTGCATAGCTTGTGACTTGCTGATGGTGGGTGAGGTATTTTTCTCAAATTCCTCAGCTTGTAAGCTTAGTCTTTATGCTCATGTAACTAAAATGGACTAATATCATATATTTAAATCTCATTGTGCAATGTATAGGTATATAACATTTCTGCAATAAAGTAATTCTAATAGATGTGCTACAATAGACAAAGCAGTGTGGGATTTCTCTTGTGAAATAACCTGACCTTTATCTAATCTTTTGTATTAAGGATGGACAAACACATTATGTATGTCAATTTGCTTACATTAAAAAAAAATCTCATTCATCAATGTGGTTGGAATTCTCTGAAATCCAACAACAACCTGTGAACCAAATCATTATACTGGTAGCATTGGCCTGTATGGGGTATCTGTTTACGAAGATGGAGAATCATGAAAATAAAATTAATACTTTTTTGTGTATAAAAAATAAAAGTGCCAACAGAGGCAAAGCAAACCTCTTTCCAGGTTGAGGACTAAAAACACTGGACCCACACTGGGG
Source organism: Hymenochirus boettgeri (assembly GCA_019447015.1). Classification (NCBI taxonomy): domain Eukaryota; kingdom Metazoa; phylum Chordata; class Amphibia; order Anura; family Pipidae; genus Hymenochirus; species Hymenochirus boettgeri. The sequence continues at coordinate 33,892 of JAACNH010002556.1, forward strand.
GTTCATCGGTAGTCCATCTTCCAGGAGAATGGGTGTGGTTTTGTTTTTAAAAGGAGGTGGTGGTCCTGTATTTAGGGGTAGTGGCTAAGGCAGCATATGGCACAGCTCCTGGAGGTGTGACTCTACCCCTGCTCCCATTGGTGAAGTAGCCATGAGACCCATGGGTTAGTCATCCCGCTGGGTACAGCTGGGGGTGGTGTTTACTGACAATACAAGCACCTGGCACAGGGTTTCATTATTATTACATTGGCATTTAATATGGGAATGCAACCTATTTTCTAAAGACTGTTTTTTAGCACCCATTACAAATGCCCACAATAGCTTAGAATTTATTTGGAGGGATTGCACATGAGGGTAACTATTTACTATAGTAAATAGTTGTTTTTATAACTATTTACTTATTCAGTCCATTTCTGCATCGGTTGGTGATATATAAATGATTACCTAATTAATTTTTATTTACATATTTATCTTCAGTTTAACTTTTCCAATTCCATTCTTATTTCCAATCATTAGACACTCTGTCCCCCAAGCTTTTAATAACATTGCTGCTTGGACCTTAGCCAAGCATCCATTAATCTTTTAGCGAGAGAGGGAAAGGGGAGCATGGTTTAAGAGAACTATAGTGCAAATAAAGTTTTTCAAAAAATCAGTTAAAATGAAAAGTACCATCGGCAGTGAGGTAATGCATTGGTGATTGCTCCATTCAAGATTGTTTCTGTGAGGATCGCCAGCACAAAGAAAGCAACTCATCTGCAGATCAGATGAGAATTGTACCTACCTCAATTCAATGATATCAGGAGTAGGAATCCTAACTCCCTTCCAGATCTTTACCGGTATTGGTCCCAATAAAAAAAATGTAATTCTTGCCCAAAAGATAAGAACGGTATTGGAATGGGATTGATGCGTGGTCCTATAATGTTCCTATGACCTCCTTTTAGATTGCCGTCCAAACAGCCGATGATTTGGAAGTTCATTGCCCCACTGGCCGGTGTGGTATAAGCATTATTTGCAGACAAGTGAGGACACCAAACCAAAACCAAAATTAACTATTTACACATAACTGAAATAAATTAGTTTCTGAGTGTCAGTGTCACTTTTCTGTTTTTTGTCAAAAATATTTTGACACAGGATAAGGCTCTTATATTGGCTCTGTACACTGTAAAACTGTAAAGGCTACAGGGAGATTTCATAAAAGTTCTTATCGTGTTTTAAAATGTGCTAATTTGCCACCATCAATTTTATTTAACATTTGAAAGCTAACATATGATTGGTTTGGGCAAAAAAAATTTGCACCATTTATAACCATAAGAACTTTTATTGAATAACACGGTACAATCGCACTTTTTGTTTTTGGCACATAAAGAGGGGTTTTTTGCAAAATGCCATAAAGCAAGCTGGCAGGAGTCTATTGACCTTCGAACATTTCCCCGCATCTCTTGGCTTATTTTTTTTTGTTCGCATTTTGCGAGCACTGATATACTTGTTTTATTTGAGAAAAATGCTGCTCGACTGAAACTGCTCTTTTCTAGGGCTGTTGTGTTTGAATTGATGCCTGGTTGATCAGCCGTAGTTAAATCAAATGTTTTAACCAGTCCGAGAGGAATGCAGTGCAGCCTGGTAAATTCCACTATAATGAGTACAAATAATTATTTTTACATGATATTTTTTTTAATTTGCCTTTACAACTAAACACTCTGCAAATGTTTAGTATTGAAGTCGAAAATGTATTTCATATAGTTATATTATATTTATATTTATTATTGTAAATTACTTAAAACCAGTTAGTAAATATGGTAAAAATATACATACCCTGTAGGGTGAGGCCACACTGCACGCAACAGGAATCGCGCACAAAATCGCAGCGTTATCGCACGCGATTGTGTTCGCGATTCTCGCTGTTTCTCACGCTCGCAGTCTCGCGGTTTTGCGCGTGCGTTTTCGCCTTTTACGTTATGGAAACGCAACAAAAATTGCCCGGTTAAAAGCACCAAAAATTGTGAACGCATGCGTACATAACGCAACGGACGCGCAAATCGCATGCGCATCGGAAATCGCGGATTTTTGCGTTCCCGCGATTTCCATTTTAATTTACAGAAAAAGTGTCAGTTTAAACTGATTTTTTTACAGAGATCTGATCTTAACCTATTTATTTCTTTTTTGCTTTTAGCCTTCCCCTTCCCATACCCCCCAATGGCAAGCAAAAACTTTGAAGAATTATATCATAATTCCAGTGGACAAACTTGCAGTGCAGCTCCCCCACTCGACTAAACATTCCCTATCACACAAGCGGGCATGAGTTACCCTTTCTATAACAGTCCCTAACAAACTGGGTTTTAAATCGGAGCTGATGGGTTTTGGGTGGGACTTCCAAATATTGAAATTCGGAGTCATGGTATAAAAATTTTAAATTCATAGTTGAAATTGTGAAAACTTCAGTAACTACGAAATTGCGGCAGTTCAATTTGACATTGTGGTTGTGCAAAAATGCAGCCGAAAAGTCTAAATATCTGATACAATTTTGGTGAAAAGTAAAAATTGCAGTCAAAACATTTCAACTGGGTTCGAATTGGATTTAGAGATTTTACTCAATTTCATAGATTCTTCAGCACGGCTGGGCAGGATAAACTCACCCAATTAACATAATCTCTAATTTAAGACAAATGTATTTGTTCCATATGTAAATTGCTCCGATTCCATTATTGCATAAACTGTTCCTACAAAAAGGATTGTACATTAGTCCATATACCATAAAGTTACAATTCTATACTAAGATTTACATACACAGACGGGCAGGTATCAATGATAGACAGTCGCATCTGTTACAAATAATTGGCAAGGTCAAATTATTTATTCCTTAAGGATAACTTTATTGCCTCAATGCAATTTTTTAAAATTGCCTTTTAAAAGAGTAAAGGTGCAGCCCTCCCCTACTTTTTCCTGATTTCGAAGCCCTCTCTGCCTTTAATTTAGCCATTCTGTGAGGAGGCATTACATTCTGTCTGCTCTAACTGGTCATTCAAACTAGCATGTGAGAAAACACTCCCCCACCACACCCTTGTCAGCTTGATTATGTAGGCTGTCATCCAAGCAACCGAACAGTTCAAGTTTGTTTTGAACTGGCAGTGGAGGAGGAGAAGGTTGTAACAGAGACCTTCCCCACCACCAATGACAAGTGTTATTGTCCCTATGGCATGGGCCGTCTAGAAGTGGGCTGTTTTTGCACTCATCTTTTGATGTGTGATTCTAAGGGAGGGCATCACAGTGTAATGTGAGTAACGGATTCAGCTGCTGGGAGTGTGGACATGTAATGGGGTGATGTTGTTTTTTTTTTATATTGTTGTTCTCTTAATACTTGCTTTCTATATTAACATATAATCGAATCACTATTCTACAATTTGCATTATATGTTTTTGACTTTAATAGAAATATAAAATAAATTAATACATTTATTTCATATTCAATTTTTATGCAGAAATGAATCTTGGAATGGCAGAAACGCGAAATAACAGCTGCTCCTTTTTCTATTATTTATGAACAGGATTGGAATAATGTTATATTGAGCTTTCCCTGGAGACAATCTGGGTAGAGAATCCCTAAAGTTATTTTATATTCATTTTCCTTGGAATGTAGTAAAAATATATTTATTTTTCTTTAAATAATGGTTATTCTTGTGGATGAACGAAACACACTCTCATCAAAAGAAATTCATAGAAATGGTTATTTGGACATAAAAGCAACCATCATAAAAAAATGTATAAGTAATATACAGTGGACAAGCTTTATGTATACAAGTAACTGTAGAATACTGATTTATTTGTAGGAGATCCTATTACATAACCTAACTGCATTTCACGGAATTGGTTAAGGTTCTTAAATGGTTAAGCAAGTGCAAAACCCGCTTGACACTATTTCAATAAACACCAGCCTATCCTGCAACTGATCCAGTTCTGTGCATAAAAAGCACTGCTTTAATAACACTGGAAATATTCTACTTTCACTTTTGTAGAATCAATATATAAGTTATCATATGAAAAAACCTGGGTTTGGGGGGGGGGCATCTCTTATTGTGTATCCAAATGTATGCATGATTACCCGCTGGCTTTTTTTTTATATATATATATAAAATTTCAGGGGTCCCCTGTTAATAAATATCCACACAGGGACCCTGGGGCCCAGCTCTTATGCTCCCTCTAAAAAATAAACGCTAAATTTAGTGAAAGCACAGGAGCATATATGTT
>JAACNH010002557.1:0-38093 GCA_019447015.1 Hymenochirus boettgeri
ATGATGCTAGATAAAGAAGTAGCAGAAATTGTAATAGCAAATGAATTATTGGAAATCCAATATCTTATTTAACTTTATGATATCCTATATTACATTTGGGAAAGCAATATTCATTAAAAAAAACAGTGTATAAAAACAGGGTGTAGGTCACATGATCAGCGGGCGGACCCTAATGATTTTTGAATCAGTGATGAACTTTGTAAAAATATTTTTAATATCTTGTTTAAACACATGCCATTCTATAACTATATACACATTTGTGTGCATTTGTGTTACTATGATGGAAAAAAAGGTGAATGCAAAAGTGCTTATTTCTCTTTTATTCAATGCACAGTAATGATAATCATAGCGGTTAAGGTAAATTGGTGGTTAAGTTTTTTTCTACATACAAACATACACAGCATGAATTATTCTGCAAGAAAAACAGGGTTTCTTAAAACTTTTTTGAGTCAGTCAAAAATCTTGCAAAAATTATATTTAATATTATGTTTAGTCACAGGCAGTTATATTGATAACACTGCATTTGTATTATTGTGATGGAAATAACACTGCAGTAACTTGGTGGTTAAAGTATTTTTTCTACATGCAAATATACACAGAATGATGGGCAATGAATGAATCTGCCAGAAAGACAATACTTTTTGCCAGTCATCTAAAAAGATGCTAGATAAGTAAGTAAAGTCTTATCTATATTGGGGAAGCAATATTCATTAAAGAACCACCCGTTTCCTGGGTAAGTCACATGATCAGTATGAATTTTTGGACTCAGTCCTTTATATTGTAAAATATACTTAATATCATGATTAATTACATGCCATTACATCTAAACACTGCAGATTGTATTGTTAGGGAGAAAAAACAGGGTTGTATTCAAATATGTTCTACTTCACTTTTTTCCAATGCACAGTAATGATCAATGCACAGTTTGATGAAACTTGTCCGATTAATGTGATTGAAGGTGATATTTTTTTTACCACTGCAAACATACACAATGGCAATATTCATGAAAGAAACACACCCGTTCTGGGTAAGTCACCATGATCGCATGATTTTTTGCTCAGTCCTATAATTGTTAAAATATACTTAATATCATGATTAATCACATGTGCCATTAACATCTATAAACACTGCAGATTGTATATGAGTATGGTAGAAAAAACAGGTGTATTCAAATGGACTGTTTTACTTCACTTGTTTCCAATGTCACAGTAAAATCATGCACGCTATGAATGACGCTGCCGTTAATGGTATGGATGGTAATATTTTTTTTACTAGCTGCAACAACACATAATGAGTAGCAATGAATTATTAGATGCCAGAAAGACAAGGTTTCTATACTTTTACCAGTCATCTCTAAAATATGCTAGAATTAAAGATAGTAGTCGAAATGTAATAGCAAATGAATTGTTGGAAATCCAATATCTTATGTACTTTGTGATGGAAAAAACAGGTGTAATGACAAAGTGGCTTATTTCCTTTATTCAATGACACGTAATGAGAACCATAGTTTAAGGTAAATGATAAGTAAAGTTTTTTTCTACATGCCAAACTAATACACAGCCATGAAATCTGCAAGAAAAAACAGGTTTCTAAAACTTTGTTACAAATCGAAAGGACCAAGGTATGTAATACTTTTTGCCAGTCATCTAAAAAGATGCTAGATAAGTAAGTAACGTCTATATCTAACTTTATGATTCCTATATTATTTAGTGGGGAAGACAATATCATTAAAAGAACCCCCCGTCTGGGTAAGTCACATGATCAAATGATTTTTTAGCTCAGTCCTAAATATTGGAAAATAGAACTTAATATCATGAGTAATTACAATGCCATTATATCTATAACACTGCGCTTTGTTTGTTATGGTAGTAAAAACAGGTGTATTCACAAATGTGTTTTACTAATCCACAGTTAGATATGAACTTTGCCGTTAATGGGTTTTGATGGTAAGTGTTTTTTTTTTACTAGCTGCAAAATTACACATAATACTTTTACCATCATCTAAAATGATGCTAGATAAAGAATAGGCAGAATTGTAATAGCAAAAATGAACTTCTTGGAAATCCATATCTTTATTTAAACTTTATGATATCTATATACTTTTGGGAAAGCAATATTCATTAAAAAAAACAAACAGTGTATAAAACAGGGTATAAGTCCACATGCATCAGCGGGCGGACCCTAATGATTTTTGAATCAGTTGATGATTTTTGTACAAAAATATTTTTAATATCTGTGTTAAACAACTGCCATATATACTATATACAATTTGTGTGCATTTGTGTTACTCTGATGGAAAAATAACAGGTGTAATGCAAAGGCGTTTTTCTCTTGTATTCAAATGCACAGGTAATGATAAAATGGGCGGTTAAGGTAAATTGGTGGTAAGCCCTTTTTTTGCTTCACAACATACACAGCATTGGAATTATTCTGCAAGAAAAACAGGGTTTCTTACAACTTGTACAAATCAGCTAAAAAGATGCTAGATAAATAAGTCAAGCATCTGTAATTTAACGTTATGATGCTTATTGTTTATTGGGAAAGCAATATTCAATTAAAGGGAACGGTGATTGGTGTAAGTCACAGATCACTGGCGAGTTCCTTATGATTTGAATCAGTCAAAAATCTTGCAAAAATATATGTTTAAAATTGTTTAGTCACTGCAGTTATATCCAATAACAAACTCATTTGTAGTGTTTATCGGATGTGAGATTAATACACAGGGTGTATTCAAAAAAGGCTATTTCCGTTATTAAATCACGTAATATAAGCTAGCGGTTAACGTAACTTTGGTGGTAAAGTTTTTTTTCTACATGCAAACAGACACAAATGATGGCAATGAAGGAACTCTGCCAGAAAGACACAGGTTATTAATACTTTTGCCATGTCATCTAAAAAAGATCGCAAAATAAGAAGATAGTCTTAATCAACTGTATAGAATGGGCAATATTGTTGGAAATCAATATCTTCCATAGGTAAACTGGTCGGTAAGGTCCTATAATGATTTTTGGGACCACGTTTCTAAAGAACGTATTTGTGTATAAGGATCATGAGTCTTAATGATCATTGGATGTCAATAAATCCTCAATTATAGCCTAATTTAAGACATCATTTCGAGACATTCTTTGTTTATGTAGAAGGAAAACACCAGGTATTGTGTTCAAAGTTGTTTTTACATGCCAAATTCACAATATGATTACCAAATATGTGCCAGTATAATGATCAAGGTTCATACTCTAGTATACCAGCGTCATCGTAATTGATGCGTGAAAATAGAGAATTTTAATAGCTGCATGGAAATCCAATACTTATAACTTATGATGTCCAATACTTTTGGGAAGAATATTATGTAAAAACGTGAAACGAAACAGGGTTATAAGTCACTGTATCAGTCGGCGACTAATGTTGTATAGAAGTAGAGGTAATTTGTAATCCAAGAGATATTGTTGGTAACATCTTACAATGGATTCTATTCTAACACATTGTTAGTAATTGGTTACTATGAATCAAAAAACTGAGTTGCAAAAAGTGCTTATTTCGTCTTTTGTATTCAATGCACATAATGATAAAATATACGGTTAAGGTAAAGTTGGTGGGTAAGTTTTTTTCTACAGGCAAACATTACACAGCTGAATTATGTCTGAGAAAAAAACAGGTTTATTAAACTTTGTATCTCAACCCATCATCTAAAAAGATGCTAGTATAAAATACGTATCATGTCTATTTAACGTCTATGATGTCCTCATATTGTTATTGGGAAAGCAAATATTCCATTAAGAACGGGTGATTGGGTAGTCACATGGATCGCTGGAGTTCATTAATGATTTTTGAATCAGTCAAAAAATCTTGCAAAAATTATATTTTAATATTATGTTTAGTAACTTGCAGTTATATCCGATACACACTCATTTTGTAGGTTAATCGATGTAATACAGTTTAAGATTTCTGTTTTATGGAAAATATGAAGCTAGCGAACGTAACTTTGTGGTTAAAGGTTTTTTTCTACATGCAATCCCTACCAGAATGAGGGCACATGATGAATCTGCCAGAAAGACAGGTTTCTAAATACTTGTTTGCCAGTCATCTAAAAAAGATGCAGAATAATAAGTAGCATCTTATTAACTTTATGATGGTCCTATATTTTTATTGGGAAAACATATTCATTAAAGAGGACCACTGCGTCTGGGTTAGTAATGATCAGCGGGAGTTCCTTAATGATTTTTGAAATCAGTCAAAAAATCTTGCCAAAAATATTTAATATTAGTTTAGTCACAGGCAGTATATCGATAACACTGCATTTGTATTATGTGATGAAAATAACCTGCCGTACTTGGTGTTTAAAAGTTATTTTTTCTACATGCTAAATATACACAAATGATGGGCAATGAATGAATTGCACAGAAAGACCAAGGTTTCGTATTAATACTTTTTGCCAGTCATCTAAAAAGATGCAGATAAGTAAGTGTTAGTAAATTCTTATTTATATATGGGGAAGCAATTAAGCAAATCTTCCATTAAAGAACCCCCGTTGGGTAAGTCACAGGCAGATTGAGTTTGGACTCAGTCTTGAATATTGTAAAAATAAATAAATCATGATTAATTACATGCCATTTACTCTATAACACTGCAGCTTGTATGCGTTATGTGAAAAAACAGGTGGATTCAAATACTGTTTTACTTCACTTTGTTTCCAATGCACAGTAATGATCGAGAGGACACAGTTCTGATGAAACGTTGCCGTTTAATGATTGAAGGTGATATTTTTTTTTACCAGCTGCAAAACATACACAAAATGGCAAATTCATTAAAGAACGCACCCGTCGGGTAAGTGCGAGCATGATCAGATGATTTTTGAATCAGTCCTATAATATTGTAAAGATACGTCATATCATGATTAATCAATGCCATTATATATATAACACTGCAGCTTGTATTGCGTATGGTAGAAAAAACCGGTGTATTCAAATGGTGGTTTTACGTTCAATTTTTTCCGAAATGCAACCGTTATGAATGAACGTTTGCCGTAACGGGGTACTGATGGGTAATATTTTTTTTTACTAGCTGCGAGAACATACACTTAATGATAGGTCATGAATATTATTATGCCGAAAGACAAGGATTCTAGATAAACTTTTACCAGTCATCTAAAATTGATGTAGATAAGAGTAAGTATGCAGCATTTGCAAATAGCACATGAATTGTTGGAAATCCAATAATCTATTGCTACTTCTGTGATGGAAAAAAAAAAAGAAGGGTTAGCAAAAAAGTGCTTATTTCTCTTTATCAATGCACAGTAATGAAACCATTAGCCGTTTAAGGGTTAAATTGAATTGAGAGTAAAGTTTTTTCTACATGCAAACATACACGCATGAATTATTCTGCAAGAAAAAAAACAGGGGTTTCTTAAAAACTTTGGACAAATCAGAAAGACAAGGTATGTAAGAAGTTTGATCAGTCATCTAACAAGATGCTAGATAAGTAAGTAACGTCTTATCAACTTTATGAGTGTCCTGTATAGTATTTATGGGGAGAAAGTAATATTTCATTAACGAACCACCCGTTGGGTAAGTCCCATGATCAACTGATTTTTAACTCAGTCCTAAATATTCAAAATATACTTTAATATCATGATTAATACATGCCATATATCGTATAACAACTGCCGCTTGTATGCTTATGGTAGAAAAAACAGGTGCATTTCAAATAGGGTTTTACTAATGCACAGTATGATGAACGTTTGCCGCGTTAATGGGTTTTGATGGTTAATGTTTTTTTTACTAGCTGCAAACATACAACATAATACTTTTACCAGCATCTAAAAGGCTAGATAAAGAAGTTAGCAGAAATTGTAATAGCAAATTGAATTATTGGAGAATCCAATATGCCTTATTTTAAACCGTTATGATTATCATATATACTTTTGGGAACGCAATTTCATTAAAAAAACGTGTGTATAGAAAACAGGGTATAAGTCACCTGATCAGCGGGCGGACCCTTAAGATTTGAGATCAGTGATGAATTTTGTCCAAAATATTTTTAAGATCTTGTTTAAACACATGCCATTCTAAAATATATACAAATTTGTGTGCATTTGTGTTACTATGAACATGGAAAAAACAAGGTGTATGAAAAGTGCTGTTCCGTTGTTATTTCACGCACAGTAATGATAAAATGGCGGTTACAGGTAAATTGTGTGGTTAAGTTTTTTGTTGCTACGATGTCAAAACATACACAGAATGAATATTCTAGCAAGAAAAAACAGGGTTTCTTACAACTTTGTACAATATCTAAAAAAGATGCTTAGATAAATAAGTAAGTCATCTGATGAACGTTATGATGTCCTATATTTGTTTATTGGGAATGAAAGCAATATAAGTAGAAGAACGGTGGATCTGGGTAAGGTCACATGATCAGGCTGGAGTTCACTTATGATTTTTGTCAGTCAAAAAATCTTGCAAAATATATTTTAACTATTTTTATCACTATGCAGTTATATCCCGATAACACTTGTAGTGTTATCGAGCTGCTGAATAGTGTATTCAAAGGTATTTTCTAGTTATTTACTGCCGAGAAAGATAACACTAGCGTTAGTAACTTGGTGGTTTAAAGTTTTTTTTTTTTCTACATGCAAATTACACAGTAATGATGGGCAATGACATGAATCTGCCAGAAAGACAAGGTTTGTAATACTTTTTCCAGTCAGCTAAAAAGATGCTAAATATAAGTAATACGTCTAAATCTATACGTTATTGATGTTCCCATATTATTATTTGGGAAAGATTTATCAATTAAGAAACCTCCTGGTCTGGTAAGTCACATTACTGATCAAGATGATTTTTGACTCAGTTACTAAATATTGGTAAATATATCTTAATATCATTGGATTAATCTACATGCCATTATATCTCGTAACACCTGCAGCTTGTTTGTAGTGGTAGAACAAACAGTCTGTCATAAATACGTTATTTACTTACTTTTTTCCAATGCCAGTAAATCACTGCACAAGTTTGAAGCGTTGCCGTTAATGTGTATGATGGTTAATATTTGTTTTTACTAGCGTGCAAACATAACATAATGATAGGCAAGAATTATTGTGACGATTAAGGACAGAGGATTCTAATACTTTACCAGTCATCTAAATTGAATGCTAGATAAAGAAGTAGGCAGAAATTGTACAATGGCACATGAATTGTTTGAAATCCAATATGCTTATGTTAACTTTATAGATGGAAAACAAAAAGCGTGAAGTAGCAAATTAGTGCTTATTTCTCTTTATTTCAATGACACAAGTAATGCATACAGTTAATTAACTTGGTGTTAAGAGATAAAAATTGGTGGTAAAGTTTTTTTCCTACCTGCAAAATACACAGCATGATAATGTATTTCTGCAAGAAAAACAGGGGTTTCTGTAAAAATTTGGTACAAATCATCTAAAAAGAATCTAGATAAATAAGTAGCACTCTTCTAACGTTAGGATGCTATAATTGTTTATTGGAGAAAGCAATAATTCATTAAGAACGGTGATCTGGTATAAAAAAAAAAAAAAAGGTTTAAGTCAGCATGGATCAGCTGGGAGTTCCGTAATGATTTTTGAATCAGTCAAAAAAAATTTGCAAAACATTATACGTTATATTATGTTTATCACATGAGGTATATCGATAACACTGCTTTTTGTATTTTGTGATGGAGGTTCGGTGATAATAACCACTGCCGTAACTTGGTGGGTTAAAGTTTTTTTGCTTGTCATGAAACATACACATGAAGATAGGCGAATGATTATTGTGCCAGAAAGACAAGGGTTCTCATTACTTTTACCAGTCATTCTAAATTGATGCTAGACTCAAGAGTTTTTGTAGGTTATGTATAGCGAGAAATTAATAGCAATATGAATTGTTGGAAATCCAATTATTATTTGAATTATGATGTCATATATTTACTTTTGGGAAAGAAAGCACTGGTTATTATAAAAAAACAGGTCTAAAAACAGGGTATATAAGTCACTATGATCAGCGGGCGGACCCTAATGATTTTGATCAGTGATGAATTGTTGTAAAATATTTAATATCTTGTTTAAAACACATGCCATTCTATAACTAAATACACATTTGTGTGCATTTGTGTTACTATGATGGAAAAAACTAGGTTAGGCAAAAGCTTTATTTCTCTTTATTCAATGCCACAGTAATGATAAAACTGACGGTTAAGGTGAAATTGGTGGGTTAAAGTTTTTTTCTACATGTAAACATACACAGCATGAATTATTCTGAAAGAAAAAACGGGGTTTCTTAAACTTTGTACAAATTATGCAAACACTGCATTTGTATTACTATGATTGGAAATAACACTGCAGTAACTGGTGGTTTAAAGTTTTTTTTCTACATGCAAATAAACAGAATGATGGGCAATGATTGAATCGCCAGAAAGACAAGTTTGAATAATACTTGTTGCCAGTATCTAAAAAGATGCTAGATAAGTAAGTAACGTCTTATTTACTATGATGTCCTATATTATTCATTGGGAAGAACAATATTCATTAAAGTCCACGGTCTGAGTAGTCACATGATCAGATGATTTTTGACTCAGTCCTAATATTTGTAAAATATACTTAATATATGATTAAATCATGCCATTAATCTATAACACTGCAGCTTTGAGTGTTATGGTAGAAAAAACAGGTGTATTCAATGGTGTTTTTTGTTTTACTTCATTTTCCCAATGCACAGTATGATGAACGTTGCCGTTAATGGGTACTGATGGTAATATTTTTTTTTACTAGCTGCAAACATACACATATGATAGGCAATGATATTATGCCAGAGAAAGAGACAAGCTTTTCTGTTTACTTTACCAGTCATCTAAATGATGCAGATAAAGAAGTAGTAGCAGAAATTGTAATAGCAAATGAATTGTTGGAAAATCAATATCTTATGTAACTTTGTGATGAAAAAACAGGTTGTATGCAAAAGTGCTTATTCTCTTTATTCAAGCACAGTAATGATAACCATAGCGGTTAAGGAATTGATAGTAAAAGTTTTTGTCTCATGCAAACATACACAGGATGATATTCTGCAAGAAAAACAGGGGTTTTTAAACTTGTGTACAAATCAGAAAGACAAGGTTGTGTAATACTTTTTGCCAGTCATCTAAAAGATGCTATAAGTAAAGTAACGTCTATCTACTTTATGATTCCTATATTTTGTTGGGGAAGCAATATTCATTAAAGAACCAACCGCTGGGTAAGTCACATGATCAAATGATTTTTAACTCAGTCCTAAATATTGAAAATATACTTAATATCATGATTAATTACATGCTATATCTATAACACTGCAGCTTGTATTGTTATGCTAGAAAAACAGGTGTAGTCAAATGGTATTTACTTAATTTTTCAATGCACAGTTTAGATGAACGTTGCCGTTAATGGGTTTTGATGGTAATGTTTTTTTACTAGCTGCAAACATACACATAATACTTACAGTCACTAAAATGAGTGCTAGATTAAGAAGAGCAGAAATTGTAAATAGCAAATGAATTTGGAAATCCAATATCTATTTAACTTATGATTACTTATATTCCTTTGGGGAAGCAAATTCATTAAAAAAAACAGTGTATAAAAACAGGGATAAGTCACAGATCAGCGGGCGGGACCCTAAGATTGTTTGATAATCAGTGATGAAGTTTGTAAAAATATTTTAATATCTGGTTTAAAACACATGCCATTTCTAAACTATATACACATTTGTTGCTTGTGTTACTTATGATGGAAACAAACAGGTGGATGCAAAAGTGGTTATTCTCTTTTATTCAATGAAAGTAAATGAGAAAAGACGCGGTTAATGGTACATTGGTGGTAAAGTTTTTCTGGACCATACACAGCATGAATTATTACTGCAAGAAAAACATTGGGTTTTTAATACTTTGTAGCAACTCATCTACTGAAAAGTCAAGATGGCAAGATATATAATAGTAGCATATGCTTTTAAGTTATGAGTCGTATATTGTGTGTTATTGCGTTATGGAAGGCATTATTATGTATAAGAACGGTGTATCCTGAGGTAATACTCACATGATTCAGGCTGGAGTTCTTAACTGATTTTTGAGTCAGTCATAAATCTTGCAAAAATTATATTTAATATTTTGTTTAGTCACATGCAGTTATATCGATAAAACTGCATTTGTATTATTGTGATGGAAATAACACTGCAGTTACTTGTTGGTTAAAAGTTTTTTTTCTACATGCAAATATACACAGAATGATGGGCAATGAATGAATCTGCCAGAAAGACAAGGTTTGTAATACTTTTTGCCAGTCATCTAAAAAGATGCTAGATAAGTAAGTAACGTCTTATCTAACTTTATGATGTCCTATATTATTCATTGGGAAAGCAATATTCATTAAAGAACCACTGGTCTGGGTAAGTCACATGATTAGATGATTTTTGACTCAGTCTTAAATATTGTAAAATATACTTAATATCATGATTAATCACATGCCATTATATCTCTATAACACTGCAGCTTGTATTGTTATGGTAGAAAAAAATAGGTGTATTCAAATAGTGTTTTACTTCACTTTTTTCCAATGCACAGTAATGATCAATGCACAGTTATGATGAACGTTGCCGTTAATGGGTATTGATGGTAATGTTTTTTTTTACTAGCTGCAAACATACACATAATGATAGGCAAGTTCAAAAAACAGGTATAAGTCACATGATCAGCGGGCGGCCCTAAGGATTTTTGATCAGTGATGAATTTTTTGTGTAAAAATATTTTTATACTTGTTTAACACTTGCCATGCTATAACTAAATACACATGTGGTGTGCATTTGTGTTCTATGATGAAAAAAAACAGGTTTAGGCAAAAGTGCTTATTCTCTTTTATTCAATGCCGTGAATGATAAAATGACGTTAGGTAAATTGGTGTTAAAGTTTTTTTCTCATGTAAACATACACATCATGACTTATTCGAAAGAAAAACTGGGTTTTCTTAAACTTGTACAAATCATGCAACAACTGCATTTGTATTACTATGATGGAAAATAACACGCAGTACTTGGTGGTTAAAGTTTTTTTTCTACATGCAATATACACAGAATTATTGCAATGAATGAATCTGCCAGAAAGACAAGGTTTGTAATACTTTTTGGCCATTCCCATCTAAAAGATGCTAATAACTAAGTAGCATCTTATTTAACGTTATGATGTCCTTATATTGTTTATTGGAAATGCACTGTTATTAAAGACGGTGATCTGGGTAAGTCACATGATCAGCTTGGAGTTCCTTAATGATTTTTGAATCATCAAATCTTGCAAAAATTCTATTAATATTATTTTAGGTCACATGCAGTTATATCGTAACACTGCCTTTGTATTATTGTGATGGAAATAACACTGCCGTAACTTGGTGTTTAACAGTTTTTTCTACATGCAATATACCATAATGATAGGCAATGAATTATGTGCAGAAAGACAAGGTTTCTAATAATTTTACCAGTCATCTAAAATGATGCTAGAATCAAGCAGTAGCAGCAATTGTAATAGCAAATGAATTGTTTGGAATCCAATATCTTATTTCATTTATGATATCCTATATTATTTTAGGGAAAGCAATCTTCCTTAAAAAAACAGTATCAAAACATGGGGGTGGGGGGGGGTGGGGGGGGTGGGTGGTTTATAAGTCACATTAGCAGGGTGCCCTAATGATTTTGAATCAGTGATGAATCTTGTAAACATATTTTTAATATCTTGGTTACAACACATGCATTCTATCACTAAATACACCTTTGTGGTGCCTTTGTGTTACTATTATGGAAAAAAACAGTTTGGCACAAGTGCTTATTTCTCTTTTATTCAATGCCACAGGCAATGATAACATGACGTTACGGTAAATTGGTGTTAAAGTTTTTTCTACATGTAACATACAGCAGAACTTATCTGAAGCAAAACTGGGTTTCTTAAACTTTGTACAAATCATGCAACACTGCATTTGTATCATGATGGAAAAACACTGCAGTAACTTGTGGTTAAAGTTTTATTTTTCTGCAAATACACAGAATGATGGCAATGAATGAATCTGCCAGAAAGACGTTTTTTGTAAACTTTTGCCAGTCATCTAAATAGAGCTAGATAAGTAAGTAACGTCTTATCTAACTATGATGTCCGATAGTATTCCTTGGGAAAGCAATATTCATTAAAGATCACTGGTCTGAGTCGTCAGCATGATCAGATGAATTTTGACTCCGTCCTAATATTGTAAACTATACTTAATATGCATGATTAATTACATGCCATTACATCTATGAACACTGCAGCTTGTAGTGTTATTAGTAGAAAAACACCGGTGTATACAATAACTGTTTTTTACTGCACTTTTTTCAATGCACCGTAATTGATACATGCCACTTATGATAACGTTTGGCCGTAATTGTATTGGAAGGTGGATATTTTTTTTTACCACGCAAACATCACATAATGGCAAATTCATAAAGAACCCCCGTCTGGGGTCACATGATCAGATGATTTTTGAATCATCCTAAAGATTGTAAATATACTTAATATTCAGATAATCACATGCCTTATATCTATAACACTGCACTTGTATTTTAATAGGTAAAAAAACATGTATTCAAATGGTGGTTTTACTTCACTTTTTCCAATGACAGTTTATATGATGAACTTTGCCGTTGAAGGGTATACTGCATAAGTAATATTTTTTTTTACTAAGCTGCAAAACATACACAATGATGGCAAGAAGATTGAGGCCGAAGACAAGTGATTCTAATAACTTTTACCATCAGCTAAAATATATGCTAGATAACAGAAGCTCAGAAATTGTAATAGCAACTGATTGTTGGAAATCCAATACTCGTTTAGTACTTTGTGATGCGACAAAATACAGTGTATGCAAAAGGGCTTATTCTCTTTTTATTTCATGCACAGTAAGTGATAACCATGGGCGTTTAAGGTTAATTGATAGTAAAGTTTTTTTCTACATGCAACATACACAGCATGAATTATTCTGCAAGAAAAACCAGGTTTCTTAAAACTGTTGGTAAATCAGAAAACAGGTATTTATACTTTTTGCCAGTCATCTAAAAGAATCTAGATAAGTAAGTTAAACGTTTATCTACTTTTGATTTCCTGAATTATTGATTGGGGAATTAAATTCATAAGACCACCGCGTTCTGGTATCACATGATCAAATGATTATTTAACTCATCCTAAATATTGTAAAAGATACTATATCCATTATTACTTACATGCCATTATATCTATACACTGGCCAAAACTTTATTGCTATGGTAAGAAAACAGGTGTATTCGAAATAGTGTTTTTCCTAAGTGCACAGTTATATGAACGTTGCCGTTAAGAGGTTTTGATGGTACAGTTTTTTTTAACTAGCTGCAACATACACTAATACTTTTACCAGTCATCTAAAATGATGCTAATAAAGAGAGTAGATAAATTTGTAATAGCAAATGAATTATTGGACATCCATATGCTATTTTAACCTTTATGATCAATCCATATTACTTTTGGGAAAGCAATTTGCCTTACAAAAACATGTATAAAAAACAGGGTATAAGTCACATGACACGGGCGACCCGTAAGATTTTTGAATCATATGAAATTTGGTAAAAATCATTTTTAATCATCTTGTTTATCAACCATGCCATTCTATCACTATATACCACATTTGTGTGCATTTGTGTTGTACTATGACGAAAAAACAGGTGTACTGCACAGTGGCTATTTTCTTTTTTCACAATGCACGTAATGAGATAAATGGGCGGTTAACGGTAACATTAGGGGTGGTGGTTAGAGTTGGTGTTCTACACTGTCAACCTACGCCAGCATAATTTATTCTGCAAGAAAACAGGGTTCTTACGAACTTTGTACAAATCAATCTGAAAAGATGCTAGTATAAATAAGTGCACGCTATTTAACTGTTATGATGTCCTATATTGTTTATGGATACGCAATATTATAACGAACTGGTGCTGGTGATGTCACATGATCAGCTGGAGTTCCTCGTTAATTGTGTGATCATCAAAAACTTGCAAAATTATATTTAATATTTATGTTCGGAGTCTCTTACTTGCAGTTAATAGCCCGAGAACCTCCATTTGAAGTGTTATTCGGATGTGATGAATAACAGGTGTATTCAAAAGGCCTTATTGCTGTGTGAATAATCACAGTACTGATAAGCAAGCGGTGAACGTCAACTTGGTGTTAAAGTTTTGTTGTTCTACATGCAAACATACACACGAATGATGGGCAGATGAAGATCTGCCAGACTAGACAAGGTTTCTAATACTTTGTGCCGGTATCTTAAAAGATGCTAGACATAGTAAGTAACGTCTTATCTAACGTATGAGGTCCTATCTATTTATTGGAAAATCACATATTCATATAAGACCACTGGTCTGGTTAAGTCACTGAATCAAAGATATTTTTGACTCAGTCCTATATATTGTAAAATTCTCCTTAATATTCATTAATCACATGCCATATATCTATAACACTGCAGCTTTATGTGTTATGGTAGAAAAACAGGTGTATTCAAATCTGTTTCGTAACTTCACTTTCCTTTTTCCAATGCACAGTAATGATCATGCACGCTATGAGTGAACGCGCGCCGTTGAATGCGTATTGATGGTAATATTTTTTTTACTAGCTCAAACATACACATAATGATAGGCAATGAATTATTGTGCCAGAAAACAAGGATTTCTAATCTCTTTACCAGTCATCTAAATTAGCTAGATAAAGAAGTAGCAGAATTGTAATAGCAAATGAAATTGTTGGAAATCCATATCTTATTTAACTTTATAATGGAAAAAAAGGTGAAGCAAAAGTTGCTTATTTTCTCTTTTTATTCACATGCACAGTAATGATAAAATAACTGTTAAGGTAAATTGGTGGTAAAGTTTTTTTCTACATTCAAACATACACAGCATCTAATGTATCATGGAGAACCAACAGGTGTTTCTTAAATCTTTGTACTCAATACTCATAAAAAGATCTAGGCATGATAAGTGGCGTATCACTTTTTCAATAAATTAACGTGAACGTGTCGTCATCATTGGCCGTGGTTGAAATAGGGGAAGCAATACCTTAAGGAATCGTGACCTGTATGGTCAAGTTCCACATGAATCAGCTGGATTTCTCTTAAATGCATTTTTGTAATCAGTCACAAATCTTGCAAAAATTATATTAATTTATGTTAGCTCCATGCAGGTATATCGATTAACATCTGCTTTTTTCATTATTGTGATGGAAATACACCTGCCGTAACTGGGGTACAGTTTTTTTTCTACAATCAATATACACATATATAGGCATGAATTTTGTGGCCAGAAAGACAGGTTTCTAACTTACCAGTCATTACAGAATGATCGATAAAAGAGTCAGAAATTTTAATAGCATATGAAATTGTTGGAAATCCAATATCTTATTTAACTTTAGATTGTCCTATTATGAACTTTTTTTGGGAAAGCAATATTCATTAAAAAACACATTTATAAAACGGGTATAAGTTCCCATGATCAGCGGTCGTACCCTAATGTTTTTGAATCACGTGATGAATTTTGTAAAAATTTTTTAATATCTTGATTAAAAACACTGCCATTCTATAACTAAATCACACAGTTGGTGTGCATTTGTGTTACTATTGTGAAAAAACATGTTAAGGCAAAAGTGCTTATTTCTCCTTTTATTCAATGCACAGTAATGATAAATACGGTTAAGGTAAATTGGTGTTTAAGTTTTTTTCTAAAGTCGGAAGGGCGGTAGTAAGGTACATGTAAACAAACACAAGCAATGAATTATTCTGAAAGAAAAATGGTGTTCTTAAACTTTGTACAAATATTGCAACACTGGCATTTGATTACTATGATGAAATACACACTGCCGGACTTGGTGGTTAAAGTTTTTTGTTTTACTACATGGCAAATATACACAGAATGATGGGCATAATGAATGCTGCCAGAAAGACAAGGTTTGTAAACTTCTTTGTGCCAGTCATCTAAAACTATGCTAGATAAGTCAAGTACAGTCTTATCTAATATGATGTCCTAATTTTCATTGGGAAAGCATATTCATTAAAGAATCCCACTGGTCTTAGTAAGTCATCATCTGGATCAGATGATGTTTTTTGAACTCAGTCCCTAATGATTGTAAAATATACTTATATCAGATTAACACTGCATTATATCTCTAACACTGCAGCTTGTATGTTATGGAGAAAAACGGTGTTTCCAATGGTGTTTTACTTCACTTTTTTCCCAATTGCAACAGTTATTGATGAACGTTGCCGTTCAATGGGTACTGATGGTAAGTTTTTTTTTACTAGCTGCAAAACATACACATAATGATAGGCAATGAATTATATGCCAGAAAACAGGTATTCTATACTTTTAACCAGTCATCAAAATGATCTAAGTAAAAAGTTACACGACAATTGTAATATGCAACATGAATTTATGGAATACCAATATCTTATTGTACTTTTGTGATGGAAACAACAGGTAAATAAGCAAAAGTCTTTTTGCTCTTTTATTCAATGCACTATGAGAACCAGAGGCGTTAAGATCAATTTATGCTAAAGTGTTTTCTACATGCAAACATACACAGCCTGATTATTCTGCCAAGAAAAACAGGGTTTCTTAAAACTTTGTACAAATCATAAGACAAGTATGTAATACTTTGGGCCATGTCTCTAAAATAGCTCTAGTCAGTAAGTAACGTCATTATCTGGACTTTATGAAATTTATTTATTGGGTAACAATATTCTGTAAAGAACCAACCCTCTGGGTAGTCCACATACCAAATGATTTTTTAACTCAGTCCCTAAATATTGTAAAATACTAACTAATATCATGATTAATCTACATCGCATTATCTATACACTGCGCTGTGTATTGTTAGGTAGCAAAAACAGGTGGATTAATGGTATTTTACTTCCTTTTTTCCATTATGCCATTAATGATGAAACTTGCCGTTAATGGTTTTGAGGTAATGTCTTTTTTTTACCTAGCGGCAAACTACACCTATATACTTTAACCAGTCATCTAAAAGGAGCTAGGTAAGAAGTAAGCAAGAATTGTACTAGCAAAAATGTTGGAAATCACAATATTTAATGTTTAACTTTAATGATGTCCGTATATTACTTTTTGGGAAAGCAATGTTCATTAAAAAACAGGTATAACAACAGGTAGAAGTCACATGGATCAGCGGCGGACCCTAATGATTTTGTCGGAATCAGTGATGAATTTTGTAAAAAATTTTTAATATCTTGTTTTAAAAACACATCCATTTTCTATAACTATATACCATTTGTGTGCATTTGTGTTACTATGTGGAAAAACAGGTGTATCCAAAAGTGGCTTCATCTTCTCTTTTATACTCATGCCAGTATGACAAATGACGGTTAAGGTAAATTTGTGGTAAAGTTTTTTTTCTACCTAGGAAACATACGACAGGCATGATTATTCTGAAAGAAAACACGGGTTTGCTTAAACTTTGGTCAAATCATCTATAAAGATCTAGATAATAAGTAGCATCGTTATTTAACGTTATGATTCCTATATTTTTATTGGGACAGCACTATTCATTAAGAACGGTGTCTGGGTTAAAGTCCACATGATCAGCTGGAGTTGCCCTGAAATATATTTTGAATCATCAAAAATCTTCAAAATTCATATTTATCTTATTATGTTTAGTCACTTGCAGTATAATCCGAAAACACTTCATTATGTAGTGTTACGGATGTATGGAAATAACAGGTGTCATGCAAAGCTTATTTCTGTGATTAAATGCACATAAAGATAAGCATAGCGTTAACTGTAAACTTGGTGGTTAAAGTTTTGTTTTTCTACATGCAACATCCACAAATGATGGGCCAATGAATGAATCGGCCAGAAAGACACGGTTTTGTACTACTTTTTGCCAGTCTCTAAAAAATGCTCGATAAGCAGCAGAAATTGTAATCACAAGAATGTGTTGGAATCCAATTATCTTATTTATACGTTTATGATGTCCTATATTGATTTTTATGGGAAAGCAATGTTATTAAAGAACGGTGATCTGGGTCAAGTACCTGATCAGTGGAGTTCCTTAATGTTTTTTGAAAATCATTCAAAAATCTTGCAAAAATTATACTTGAATATTATATTTACGAGTCCACATGCGTTATATCGAAACACTGCGTTGTGTATTAATTTTTGTGATGAAAAACCGCGCGTAACTTGGGTGCTTAAGTTTTTTTCTACATCAATATACACATAATATAGGCTAAAATTATTGTGCCGAAAGAAGGTGTTCTAATACTTTTACCAGTCCATCTAAAATGATGCTAGATAGAAGAAGAGCAGAAATTGTAATAGCAATTGAATTGTTGGAACATCCACGATTCTTAGTACTTTATGATGTCCTATATTACTGTTTGGGAAAGCAATATTCATTAATAAAAAACGTTATAAAAACACAGGTATAAGTCACATGATCAGCGGCGGTGACCCGATGATTATTTGGATCAGTGAATGATGTTGCTTAAAAATATTTTTAAGACTTGTTAACACATCCATTCAACTATATACATTTGTGTGATTTTGTGTTACTCTGATGGAAAAAACCGTTTTAAGAGCAAAAGTACTTATTTCTCTTTTTATTCATGCCAGTAATGATAAATGACGGTTAAGGTAAATTGGGGTGGTAAAGTTTTTTTCTACATGTAGACATGCACGCATAATTACTCTGAACAGAAAAACTGGGTTTCTTAACCTTTGTAAAAATTCCAAAAAATGCAACACTGCATTTTGTAATACATGAGTGAAATAACCACTGCAGTACTTTTGGTGGTTCAAGTTTTTTTTCACATGCAATATACACAGAATGAATGGGCATTAATGAACTGCAGAAAGACAAGGTTTGTAATGAAAACTTTTTTTGCCTAGTCATCTAAAAGTCTAGGATAAATAATAGCAATCTTATTTAACGTGATGATGGCCTTATTTTTATGAAAACATAGTTTTAAAGGACGGTGATCTGGGTAAGTCACATATCAGCTGGAGGGTTCCTTAATGATTTTTGAATCAGTCAAAAATCTGCAAAATTATCATTAATCATTATATATTAGTCCATGCAGTTTATCGATACACTGCTTTGTTATTATTGTGATTGGAAATACACTGCCGTAACTTGGTGGTTAAAGTTTTTTTTCACATGCAACTACTACACATAATGTAGCAATGAATTAATTGTGCAGAAAGACAAGGTTCTAATATACTTTTACCAGCCATCTAAATGCTGCAGAAAAGAAGTAGCATAAAAGCAGAAATTGTAATAGCAAATGAATTGTTGGAAATCCAATATCTTATTTAATTTATGATATCCTATATTACTTTTGGGAAAGCAATATTCATTAAAAAAACAGTATAAAAACAGGGTATAAGTCACATGATCAGGGGGTGGCCCCTAATGATTTTTGAATCAGTGATGAATCTTGTAAAAATATTTTTAATATCTTGTTTAAACACATGCCATTCTATAACTAAATACACATTTGTGTGCATTTGTGTTACTATGATGGAAAAAACAGGTTTAGGCAAAAGTGCTTATTTCTCTTTTATTCAATGCACAGTAATGATAAAATGACGGTTAAGGTAAATTGGTGTTAAAGTTTTTTTCTACATGTAAACATACACAGCATGAATTATTCTGAAAGAAAAACTGGGTTTCTTAAACTTTGTACAAATCATGCAACACTGCATTTGTATTACTATGATGGAAATAACACTGCAGTAACTTGGTGGTTAAAGTTTTTTTTCTACATGCAAATATACACAGAATGATGTGCAATGAATGAATCTGCCACCATTAAAGACCAGGTTGGGATATACTTTTTGCCAGTCATCTAAAAAGATGCTAGATAAGTAGTAACGTCTTAGCTAACTATATGTCCTATTTATTCATTGAAAAGACTATTCATAAAGACCTGTCTGAGTAAGTCACCCATGATCAGATGATTTTGACTCCGTCCTATATGTAAACTATACTTAATATCATGATTAATTACTGCCATTACATTATAACACCTGCAGCTTTGTATGTGTTATTGTAGAAAAAACAGTGTATTCAAATAACTGTTTTGACCCTTCACTTTATTCCAATGCACCGTAATGATCAATGCACAGTTAGTGATGAACGTTGCCGTTACATTGGTATTGGAAGGGTGATATTTTTTTTTACCAGCTGCAAAACATCACATATGGCAATATTCATTAAGAACCACCCGTCTGGGTTCACATGATCAGATGCATGTGTTGACTATCCTAAATATTGTAAAAATATACTTAATATCAGATAATCACATGCATTTATCTATAACACGCACTGTAGTGTTTATGGAAGAAAAACAGTGTATTCAAATGGTGGTTTTTACTCACTTTTCCAATGACGTTTATGATGAACTTTGCCGTTAAGGGTATACTGATGGTAATATTTTTTTTACTAGCTGCAACATACACATCAATGATAGGCATGAATTAATTCAGCCAGAAAACAGGATTCTAATAACTTTTAACGTCATCATCTAAAATGATGCTAGATAAAGATAGCACGAATGTAATAGCAACTGAATTGTTGGCTAATCCATTCTGTATTAACGTTTGTGATGGAAAAAACAGGTGTATGCAAAGTGCTTATTTCTCTTTTTATTCACTGCACAGTAATGATAACCATGCGTTTAGGTAATTGATAGTAAAGTTTTTTCTACATGCAAACATACACACGCATGAATTATTCTGCAAGAAAAACAGGTTTTCTTAAAACTTGGTAAAATCAAAAGACAGTATGTATATCGTTTTTGCCATTCATCTAAAAGATGCTAGATAAGTAAGTAACGTCTTATCTACTTGTATGATTCCTATAGTCGTTATTGGGGAAGTCATAATTTCTTAAAGACCACCCGTCTGGTAAGTCACATGATCAATGATTTTTTAACTCATCTAAATTGTAAAATTACTTAGTATATGTATTAATTACATGCCATTATATCTATAACACTGCCAAAAGCCTTGTATGCTATGGTAGAAAACAGGTGTATTCAATAGTGTTTTCCTAATGCAACAGTTATGATGACGTGCCGTTATGGTTTTGATGGTAACGTTTTTTTTTTTAACAGTGCAAACAATACACTAATAACTTTTACCAGTCATCGTAAAATGAGCTAGAATTAAAGAAAGTAGCAGAAATTGTCATAGCAACTGAATTATTGGAATGCCAATATCTATTTAACTTTATGATACTCTCATATATCCTTTTGGGAAGCAATACTTCTTAAAAAAACATGTATCAAAAAGGGTAAGTCCATGTCCGGGAGCGTGACCCTAAGATTTTTTGAAGTCAGTGATGAATTTTTGTCTAAAAATATTTTTATATCCTTGTTTAAACACATGCCATTCTATACTATATACAACATTTGTGTGCATTTGTGTTACTATGATGGAAAAACGGTGTAGTGCAAGTGCTTATTTCTCTTTTATTCAATGCACCTAATGATAAAATGCGGTTACGGTAAATTAGGGGTGGGTAGGTTAGTTTTTTCTACCACAACTACACAGCATGAATTTATTCTGCAAGAAAACAGGGTTCTTACAACTTTGTACAATCATCTAAAAAGATGCTAGATAAATAAGTAGCACTATTTTAACGTTATGATGTCCTATATTGTTTTTGGGAAAGCAATATTCAAAAGAACGGTGACTGGTAATATCACATGATCAGCTGGCGTTCCTTAAGATTTTTTGATCAGTCAAAAAGCTTGCAAAATTATATCTATAATTTATGTTTGTCACTTGCAGTTTAATCCCGATAACCTTCATTTGTAGTGTTATCGGATTGTGATGAATAACGGTGTATTCAAAAGGGCTTTATTCGTTATTAATGCACAGTAATGCATAAGCCTATGCGGTTAACGTACTGTGGTGGTTAAAGTTTTTGTTTATTCTACATGCAAACATCACCGATATGGCAATGAAACTCCAAAAGACAAGGTTTCTAATACTTTTTGCAAGTCCTAAAAAGATGCTGAAATAGTAAAACGTCTTATCTAACTTATAGGCCTTATCTTATTTATTGGAAAACATATTCATTAAGACCCTGGTCTGTGTTAAGTCACCTGATCAAAGAATTTTTGACCTCAGTCCTAAATATTGTCAAAATACTTTCCTATCATACTTAATCACATGCCATATGATCTATAACGCTGCGCTTGTATTGTTAGGTAGAAAAACAGTGTTAAATAGTATTCAAAATTACTGTTTTGACTTCACTTTTTCAATGCACAGTATGATCATGCACGCTATGATGAACTGGCCGTTAATGCGTATTGATGTAGATATTTTTTTTACTAGCGGCAAACATACACATAATGATAGGCCAATGGACATGTATTGTCCAGAAAACAAGGATTCTAATACCTTTACCGATTGTCACTCTAAATTTGCTAGATAAAGAATACATACATTGTATAGCAAGAATGTTGGAATCCAATATCTTTTTAACTTTATTAATAAGGAAAAAAGGTAAGCCAACAGTGCTTATTTTTCTCTTTTATTCAACTGCACAGATGATAAAATAACGTGTTAAGGTAAATTGGTGGTAAAGTTTTTTTCTACATGAAACATACACAGCAATAATTAATTCTGCAGAGAAAACAGGTTTCTTAACTTTGTACCAATCATCTAAAAAGAGTGCTCAGATAATAAGTACATCTTATTTAACTTTATGATGTTCCTATATTGTTTATGGGAAAGCAATATTCTATTAAAGAACGGTGATCTGGGTAATTCCACATGATCAGCTGGAGTTTCCTGTCATGATTTTGTGAATCATCCAAAATCGTGCAAAATTATATTTAATAGTATGTTTATCACATGCAGGTATATCGATTAACACATGCTTTTGTAATTGTGATGGGAAATACACTGCCGTAACTTGGATGGTTAAAGTTTTTTTTCTACAATCACATTACACATAATGATAAGGTCAATGAATTATTGTGGCCAGAAAGACAGGTTTCTAATACTTTATCCAGTCTATCTAAAATGAATCAGATAAAGAAGTCTGCAAAATTTTAAAGCATTGAATTGTTGGAAATCCAATACTTATTAACTTTATATTCTCCTTCTATATTTTTTGGGTAAAGCAATATTCATTAAAAAAACACAGTGGGTAAATAAAAACAGGGTATAATCCCATGACGCGGTCGGACCCAATGATTTTTGAATCAGTGATGATTTTGTAAAAATATTTTAATGATCTTGTGTAAACATGCCATGTCTATCACTAAATACACAGTTGGTGTGCATTTGTGTTACTTGTATGGAAAAAACATTTAAGGCAAAAGTGTCTTATTTCTCTTTTATTCAATGCACAGTATATATAAATACGGTTAAGTAAATTGGTGTTTAAGTTTTTTTCTAAAAACAGGCAGGTTGGTAAAGGTGCTTTAAACAACAGATGAATTATTCTGAAATAAAATGGGTTCTAAACTTTGTACAAATATCAACACTGCATTTGATTACTAAGATTGAAATACCTTCTGCGTAACTTGGTGGTTTAAGTTTTTTTTTTTCTACTGCAAATATACACAGAATGATGGCATGAATGACATCTGCCAGAAGACAAGTTTGTAATACTTTTTTGGCAGTCCATTCTAAAAAGCTTGCTAGATAAGTAAGTAAGTCTTATCTAATATGATGTCCTAGATTATTCATTGGGAAGCAATATTCCTTAAAGATCCACGGTCTAGTAAGTGCACATGATCAGATTGATTTGGTTGACTCAGTCCTAAATATTGTAAAATATCTTAATATCATGAATTAATCAAATGCATTATATCTAAACACTGCATGCTTGTATTGTTATGGTGAAAAAAGTAGTCAAATGGGTTTTACTTTCACTTTTCCCACTGCATCAGTGATATGAACGTTGCCGTTCTGGTACTGATGGTAATATGTTTTTTTACTAGCTGCAAACCATACACATAATGATAGCATGAATTATTATCCAAGAAAGACAAGGCATTCTATACATCTTTACCATCCATCGAAATGATTGCTATAAAGAAGTTAGCAGAAAATTAATCCAAATGAATTGTTGAAATCCCATATCTTATGTATACTTTGATGGAAAACAAACAGTACTAAATGCAAAGGTGCTTATTTCTCTTTTATTCACATGCACGTAAAGAACCATAGCGGTTAAGATAAATTATAGTAAGTTTTTTCTACATGCAAACATACACCATGAATATTCTGCAAGAAAAACCAGGGTTTTCTAAAACTTTGTACAAATTCAAAAGACGCAGTATGTATTACTTTATTTTTTTGCGTGTAGCAATGTAGACAGAAAGCAGACACACATGGTGAATTGGGTTCTTAAGAGTGAAACCGGGGTTCTTACAAGTTGTAGCAGATCATCTACAAGGGAGATGGCTGAAGTAAGGCATCAATTAAGCGTGCTTAGTGTTAGGCGTTTATGATTCCTCTAGGGGGGGTTATATGTGGGGAAAGCACTATTTCGCATTAACATCAGCGGGATCTGGGTAATTCACTGATCAAGACGGGATGTTTCCTTAATGAATTTGGTGTAGATCAGAATAACAAAGAGGACAATCTGTGAAAAGCTATGAGTTTGAATTTATGTTTAGAAGTCCGACTATGGGGAAACAAAGTTGATAAAGTGCCGATAAAAACGCTGCAATGTTGTGTTAGTGTAAGCTCGTGATGAAAAAGACAGCTGGGTGTACAGTAACTGGGTGTGTACTAAGAGTTTTTGGTTGGGTCTACAATGAGCAAATATACAGGGACAGGGATATGAGGGGCATGACTGATCGCGCCAGCAAGACAGGTGTGTAAACTCTTTTTTTTTGCCATCCATCTCTAAAAAGCTGCTAAGATAAATCGAGTACATCAACGTTATTTAAGTTGAGGGGGGGGAGTCCTATATTGGATGTCATTTTTGTAAAAAATATTGTGTAAAAGTGGGGTTTGAAAGGCAAATGTTGTATTAAAGAAACGGTTGAGTAACAATAATGTTAATTGGTACCTGAAACACTTGCGTGTCGCTTAATGAAGTTTTATGACAATGCAATGCAACTATCTTGTGAAAACAAAAAATTATACACTTAATATCAACATAGATTAGAAAAAGGGTCACAGAGCGTGCAGGTGGGGTATAGTGCGGGCTCACAACATACGTTTGTATTATTGTGAGTGAAATAATCTCTGAGGCCAGTACCTGGTGGTTATTTGTTGATTGTCTGCACAAAATGCAAATAACGACATCGCGTGATCAAAAGTTGCCACTGTACAATTATATTGTCCAGAAGGACAATGTGGGTGGGTCTCATACTTTACAGTAAGAAACATAAAATGATTAACTAGATACCTCATCGCGTAGAAAAAATATGTGAGGATCGGCAGATAAATTGATCTAATAAAGTGAATACACAATTCTAGACTTAACTAGTTAATGAATGTCCGGGTTACTTGTTGGGAAACGCAACTATTCATGTAACATAAACGTGTCTACAACAGGTATAAGGTCAACATGTGATCGGCGGGGTGTGCGGGGGGAGACGCGCTAAATAAGGGATTGTTGGAAGGTAGCCAGTGACTGGAACGTTTTGTAAAAAGTATTTTAATAAAATACTTTTTTAAGGGCCACATGCGCAGTCTGATAACTATATAGCACATTGGGATGGCATGTTTGGGTGTTACTCTGATGCAAAAACAGTTGAATGCAAGAGGTGAGTTACTTCACTAAACTTTTGTGATTACAATGCGAACAAGTATGATAGAGACAATCAGAGTCATGAAATGTACAGGTAACTTGGAATGGGTTAAGTGGTTGTTCATACAACCACCATACCCCCCGCAGGGTGAGATTATTCGGTGCAAGAAAATACGGATGTCTTAGACCAGAACTTATTTAGAGGTAAGTAGCGAGAAAGTGCTTGCGAAAAGAAATGAATATAGGTAGAGATTATATTTAGTGGTCGCACAAGGGCGAGTTATATCAGATACACACTAGGCAATTTGCTATTAATTTGGATGGGGAAATAAAACGGGTGCGGAGGTAACATATGTGGGGGGGAGGGGGGGGAAGGGAAAGAAAGGGGGGGTGTGTTTAGAGTTTTTTTTCTACATGCAAATATACAACAGAATGAATGGTGCAAATGATGATCGCCAGAAACGACCAAGGATTGGAATACTTTTTGCCAGTCATCTAAAAAGATGCTAGATAAGTAAGTAAAGTCTTATCTATATTGGGAAGCAATATTCATTAAGAACCACCCTCTGGTAGTCCATGATCAGATGATTTTTGACTCAGTCCTTTATTGTAAAATATACTTAATATCATGATTAATTACATGCCATTACTCTATAACACTGCAGCTGTATTGTTATGGTAGAAAAAACAGGTGTATTCAAATACTGTTTTACTTCATTTCCAATGCACATAATGATCAATGCACAGCTATATGAACTCTGCCGTTAATGCGTATGATGGTAATATTTTTTTTTACTAGCTGCAAACATAACACAATGATAGGCAATAATTATTGTGCCAGAAAGACAAGGTTTCTAATACTTTTACCAGTCATCTAAAATGATGCTAATAGAAGTAGCAGAAATTGTAATAGCATGAATGTTGTGGAAATCCATATCTTATGTACTTGTGATGGAAAAAACAGGTGTATGCAAAGTTGCTTATTTCTCTTTTATTCAAGCACAGTAATGATAACCATAGCGGTTAAGGTAAATTGATAGTAAAGTTTTTTTCTACATGCAAACATACACAGCATGAATTATTCTGCAAGAAACAGGTTTCTAAAACTTGTACAAATCGAAAGACAAGGTTGTATACTTTTGCCATGCATCTAAAAGATGCTAGATAGTAAGTAACGTCTTATTAACTTTATGATGTCCTATATTATTTATTGGGGAACAATATCATTAAAGAACCACCCGTCTGGGTAAGTCACATGATCAAATGATTTTTAACTCAGTCCTAAATATTGTAAAATATACTTAATATCATGATTATTACATGCCATTATATCTATAACACTGCAGCTTGTATTGTTATGGTAGAAAACAGGTGATTCAAATAGTGTTTTACTAATGCCAGTTTATGAACTTTTGCCGTTAATGGGTTTTGATGTAATGTTTTTTTTTACTAGCTGCAAACATACACATAATACTTTTACCAGTCATCTAAAATGATGCTGATAAAGAAGTAGCAGAAATTGTAATAGCAAATGAATTAGTGAAATCCAATATCTTATTTAACTTTTATGATATCCTATATTACTTTTGGGAAAGCAATATTCATTAAAAAAACAGTGTATAAAAACAGGGTATAAGTCACATGATCAGCGGCGGACCCTAATGATTTTTGAATCAGTGATGAATTTTGTAAAATATTTTAATATCTTGTTTAAACAATGCCATCTATAACTATATACACATTTGTGGATTTGTGTTACTATGATGGAAAAACAGGTGTATGCAAAGTGCTTTTTCTTCTTTTATTCAATGCACAGTAATGATAAATGGCGGTTAGGTAATTGTGGTAAAGTTTTTTTTCTACCAGCATGATTTATTCTGCAAGAAACAGGGTTTCTTACACTTTGTACAATCATCTAAAAAGATGCGATAAATAAGTAGCATCTTATTTAACGTTATGATGTCCTATATTGTTATTGGGAAGCAATATTCATTAAAGAACGGTGATCGGGGTAAGTCACATGATCAGCTGGAGTTCCTTAATGATTTTTGAATAAGTCAAAAATCTTGCAAAAATATATTAATATTATGTTTAGTCACTTGCAGTTATCTCCGATAACACTTCATTTGTAGTGTTATCGGATGTAATGGAAATAACAGGTGTATTCAAAAAGGCTTATTTCTGTTATTAAATGCACAGTAATGATAAGCATAGCGGTTAACGTAACTTGGTGGTTAAAGTTTTTTTTTTCTACATCAAACATACACGAATGATGGGCAATGAATGAATCTGCCAGAAAGACAAGGTTTGTAATACTTTTTGCCAGTCATCTAAAAGATGCTAGATAAGAAGTAGCAGAAATTGTAATAGCAAATGAATTGTTGGAAATCCAATATCTTATTTAACGTTATGATGTCCTATATTGTTTATTGGGAAAGCAATGTTTATTAAAGAACGGTGATCTGGGTAAGTCACATGATCAGCTGGAGTTCCTTAATGATTTTGAACATCAAAAATCTTGCAAAAATTATACTTAATATTATATTTAGTCACATGCAGTATACGATCACACTGCTTTTGTATTATTGTGATGGAAATAACACTGCCGTAACTTGGTGGTTAAAGTTTTTTTTCTACATGCAAATATACACATAATGATAGGCAATGAATTATTGTGCCAGAAAGACAAGGTTTCTAATACTTTTACCAGTCATCTAAAATGATGCTAGATAAAGAAGTAGCAGAAATTGTAATGCAAATGAATTGTTGGAAATCCAATATCTATTTAACTTTATGATGTCCTATATTACTTTTTGGGAAAGCAATATTCATTAAAAAAAACAGTGTATAAAAACAGGGTTATAAGTCACATGATCAGCGGGCGGACCCTAATGATTTTTGAATCAGTGATGAATTTTGTAAAATATTTTTAATATCTTGTTTAAACACATGCCATTCTATAACTATATACACATTTGTGTGCATGGTTACTATGATGGAAAAAACTGTTGCAAAGTGCTTATGCTTTTTTATTCAATGCACAGTATGATAATGACGGTTAAGGTAAATTGGTGGTAAAGTTTTTTCTACATGCAAACAACACAGCATGAATTATCTGAAAGAAAAACAGGGTTTCTTAAACTTTGTTCAAATCATCTAAAAGATGCTAGATAAATAAGTAGCATCTTATTTAACGTTATGATGTCCTATATTGTTTTTTGGGAAAGCAATATTCATTAAAGAACGGTGATCTGGGTAAGTCACATGATCAGCTGGGTTCCTAATGATTTTTGAATCAGTCAAAAATCTTGCAAAAATTATATTTAATATTATGTTTAGTCACTTGCAGTTATATCCGATAACACTTATTTGTAGTTTATCGGATGTGATGGAAATAACAGGTGATTCAAAAAGGCTTATTTCTGTTATTAAATGCACAGTAAGATAAGCATAGCGGTTAACGTAACTTGGTGGTTAAAGTTTTTTTTTTCTACATGCAAACATACACAGAATGATGGGCAATGAATGAATCTGGCCAGAAAGACAAGGTTTGTAATACTTTTTGCCAGTCATCTAAAAAGATGCTAGATAAAGAGTAGCAGAAATTGTAATAGCAAATGAATTGTTGGAAATCCAATATCTTATTTAACGTTATGATGTCCTATATTGTTTATTGGGAAAGCAATGTTTATTAAAGAACGGTGATCTGGGTAAGTCACATGATCAGCTGGAGTTCCTTAATGATTTTTGAATCATGCAAAATCTTGCAAAAATTATACTTAATATTATATTTAGTCACTGCAGTTATATCGATCACACTGCTTTTGTATTTTGTGATGGAAATAACACTGCCTTAACTTGGTGGTTAAAGTTTTTTTTCTACATGCAATATACACTAATGAAGGCATGAATTATGTGCCAGAAACAAGGTTCTAATACTTTTACCAGTCATCTAAAATGATGCTAGATAAAGAAGTAGCAGAAATTGTAATAGCAAATGAATTGTTGGAAATCCATATCTTATTTAACTTTATGATTTCCTATATTACTTTTTGGGAAAGCAATATTCATTAAAAAAAACAGTGTATAAAAACAGGGTATAAGTCACATGATCAGCGGGCGACCCTAATGATTTTTGAATCAGTGATGAATTTTGTAAAAATATTTTTAATATCTTGTTTAAACCACATGCCATTCTATACTATATACACATTTGTGTGCATTTGTGTTACTATGATGGAAAACTGGTTTAGGTCAAAAGTGCTTATGTCCTCTTTATTCAATGCACATTAATGAAAATTACGGTTAGGTAAATTGGTGGTAAAGTTTTTTTCTACATGCAAACTACCGCATGAGAATTATTCTGAAAGAAAACAGGGTTTCTTAAACTTGTTCAATATCATCTAAAAGAGATGCTAATAAATAAGTAGCATCTTATTTAACGTTGATGTCCTATATTGTTTATTGGAAAGCAATATTCATTAAAGAACGGTGATCTGGGTAAGTCACTGATCAGCTGGATTCCTAATGATTTTTGAACAGTCAAAAAATCTTGCAAAATTATATTTAAATTATTTAGTCCTTGCGTTATATCGATAACACTTCATTTGTAGTGTTATCGGATTGATGGAAAACAGTTGTATTCAAAAGGCTATTTCTGTTATTAATCACAGTAATGATAAGCTAGCGTTAACTAATTGGTGGTTAAGTTTTTTTTTTCTACATGCAAACATACACAGATGAGGGCAATGAATGAATCTGCCAGAAAGACAGGTTTGTAATACTTTTTGCCAGTCATCAAAAGATGCTAGATAAAGAAGTAGCAGAAATTGTAATAGCAAATGAATTGTTGGAAATCCAATATCTTATTTAACGTTATGATGTCCTATATTGTTTATTGGGAAAGCAATGTTTATTAAAGAACGGTGATCTGGGTAAGTCACATGATCAGCTGGAGTCCTTATGATTTTTTGAATCAGTCAAAAATCTTGCAAAAATTATATTATATATATTTTAGTCACATGCAGTTATACGATCACACTGCTTTTTGTATATGTGATGGAATAACACTGCCGTAACTTGGGGGTTAAAGTTTTTTTTCTACATGCAAATATACACATAATGATAGGCAATGAATTATTGTGCCAGAAAGACAAGGTTTCTAATACTTTTACCAGTCATCTAAAATGATGCTAGATAAAGAAGTAGCAGAATTGTAATAGCAATAATTGTTGGAAATCCAATATCTTATTTACTTTATGATGTCCTAATTACTTTTTGGAAAGCAATATTCATTAAAAAAAAAACGTGTATAAACAGGGTATAAGTCACATGATCAGCGGGCGGACCCTAATGATTTTGAACAGTGATGAATTTTGTAAATATTTTTAATATCTTGTTTAAACACATGCCATTCTTAAATATATACCATTTGTGTGCATTGTTTACTATGATGGAAAAACTGGTTTAGGCAAAAGTGTATTCTCTTTTATTCAATGCACAGTAGATATAAATGACGGTTAAGGTAAATGGGTGGTAAAGTTTTTTTCTACAGCAAACATACCAGCATGAATTATTCTGAAAGAAAAACAGGGTTTTCTTAAACTTTGTTCAAAATCTCTAAAAAGAGCTAGATAATAAGTAGCATCTTATTTAACGTTATGATGTCCTATATTGTTATTGGGAAAGCAATTCATTAAAGACGGTGTCTGGGTAAGTCACATGATCAGCTGGAGTTCCTTATGATTTTTAAAGTCAAAAATCTTGCAAAAATTATATTATATTATTTTAGTCATATGCAGTTATATCCGATAACACTGCATTTGTATACTATGATGGAAATAACACTGCAGTACTTGGTGGTTAAAGTTTTTTTTTCTACATGCAAATATACACACAAGAATGGCAATGATATTGCCAGAAAGACAAGGTTTGTAATACTTTTTGCCAGTCTACTAAAAAGATGCTAGATAATAAGTAGCATCTTATTTAATGTTATGATGTCCTATATTGTTTATTGGGAAAGCAATGTTTATTAAAGAACGTTGATCTGGGTAAGTCACATGATCAGCTGGAGTTCCTTAATGATTTTTGAATCAGTCAAAATCTTGCAAAAATTATATTAAATTTATATTTAGTCACATTTATATCGAAACACTGCTTTTGTATTATTGTGATGGAAATAACACTGCCGTAACTTGGTGGTTAAAGTTTTTTTTCTACATGCAAATATACACATAATGATAGGCAATGAATATTGTGCCAGAAAGACAGGTTTCTATACTTTTACCAGTCATCTAAAATGATGCGAATAAGAAGTAGCAGAATTGTAAATGCAATGAATTGTTGGAAACCAATATCTTATTTAACTTTATGATGTCCTATATTACTTTTGGGAAAGCAATATTCTTAAAATAAACAGTGTATAAAAACGGGTATAGTCACATGATCAGCGGGCGGACCCTAATGATTTTTAATCAGTGATGAACTTGTAAAATATTTTTAATATCTGTTTAAAACACATGCCATTCTATAACTATATACACTTTGTGTGCATTTTTGTTACAATGATAAAAAAAGGTGAATGCAAAGTGTTATTTTCTTTTATTCAATGCACAGTATGATAACATAGCGTTTAAGGTAAATTGGTGGTTAAGTTTTTTCTACATACAAACATACCAGCATGAATTATTCTGCAAGAAAAACAGGGTTTCTTAAACTTTTTGAGTCATCAAAAATCTTGCAAAATTAATTTATATTATTGTTAGTCACAGGCAGTTTATATCGATAACACTGCATTTGTATTATTGTGATGGAAATAACACTGCAGTA
Organism: Hymenochirus boettgeri; assembly: GCA_019447015.1. Lineage (NCBI taxonomy): Eukaryota > Metazoa > Chordata > Amphibia > Anura > Pipidae > Hymenochirus > Hymenochirus boettgeri. The sequence continues at coordinate 32,635 of JAACNH010002557.1, forward strand.
ACTTGGTGGTTAAAGTTTTTTTTCTACATGCAAATATACCGAATGATGGGCAATAATAATCTGCCAGAAAGACAATACTTTTTTCCAGTCATCTAAAAAGATGCTAGATAAGTAAGTAAAGTCTTATCTATATTGGGGGAAGCAATATTCATTAAAGAACCACCCGTCTGGGTAAGTCACATGACAGATGATTTTTGACTCAGTCCTTTATATTGTAAAATACTTAATATCATGATTAATACATGCCATTACATCTATAACACTGCAGCTTGTATTGTTATGGTAGAAAAAAACAGTGGTATTCAATACTGTTTTACTTCACTTTTTTCCAATGCACAGTAATGATCAATGCACAGCTATGATGAACGTGCCGTTAATGCTTATTGATGGTAATATTTTTTTTACTAGCTGCAAACATACACATAATGATAGGCAATGAATTATGTGCCAGAAAGACAAGGTTTCTAATACTTTTACCAGTCATCTAAAATGATGCTAGATAAAGAATAGCAGAAATTGTAATAGCAAATGAATTGTTGGAAATCCAATATCTTATTAACTTTGTGATGGAAAAAACAGGTGTATGCAAAAGTGCTTATTTCTCTTTTATTCAATGCACAGTAATGATAACCAATCGGTTAAGGTAAATTGATAGTAAAGTTTTTTTCTACTGCAAACATACACAGCATGAATTATCTGCAAGAAAAACAGGTTTTTAAAACTTTGTACAAATCAGAAAGACAAGGTATGTAATACTTTTTGCCAGTCATCTAAAAATGCTAGATAAGTAAGTAACGTCTTATCTAACTTTATGATGTCCTATATTATTTTTGGGGAAGCAATATTCATTAAAGAACCACCCGTCTGGGTGTCACATGATCAAATGTTTAACTCGTCCTAAATATTGTAAAATATACTTATATCATGATTATTACATCCCATTATATCTATAACACTGCAGCTTGTATTGTTATGGTAGAAAAACAGGTGTATCAAATAGGTTTTACTAATGCACAGTTATAATGACGTTGCCGTTAATGGGTTTTGATGGTAATGTTTTTTTTTACTAGCTGCAACATACACATAATACTTTTACCAGTCATCTAAAATGTATGCTAGATAAGAAGTAGCAGAAATTGTAATAGCAAATGAATTGGGAAATCCAATATCTTATTTAACTTTATATATCCTATTTACTTTGGGAAAGCAATATTCATTAAAAAAACAGTGTATAAAAACAGGTATAAGTCACATGATCAGCGGGCGGACCCTAATGATTTTTGAATCATGATGAATTTTGTAAAAATATTTTTAATATCTTGTTTAAACACATGCCATTCTATAACTATATACACATTGGTGTGCATTGGTGTTACATGATGGAAAAAACAGGTGTATGCAAAAGTGCTTATTTCTCTTTTATTCAATGCACAGTAATGATAAAATGGCGGTTAAGGTGAAATTGGTGGTAAAGTTTTTTTCTACACAGCATGAATTATTCTGCAAGAAAAACAGTTTCTTACAACTTTGTAACAAATCATCTAAAAAGATGCTAGATAAATAAGTAGCATCTTATTTAACGTTATGATGTCCTATATTGTTTATTGGGAAACAATATTCATTAAAGAACGGTGATCTGGGTAAGTCACATGATCAGCTGGAGTTCCTTAATGATTTTTGAATCCAAAAATCTTGCAAAAATTATATTTAATATTATGTTTAGTCACTTGCAGTTATATCCGATACACTTCATTTGTAGTGTTATCGGATGTAATGGAAATACAGGTGTATTCAAAAAGGCTTATTTCTGTTATTAAATGCACAGTAATGATAACATAGCGGTTAACGTAACTTGGTGGTTAAAGTTTTTTTTTTCTACATGCAACATACACAGAATGATGGGCAATGAATGAATCTGCCAGAAAGACAAGGTTTGTAATACTTTTTGCCAGTCATCTAAAAAGATGCTAGATAAAGAAGTAGCAGAAATTGTAATAGCAAATGAATTGTTGGAAATCCAATATCTTATTTAACGTTATGATGTCCTATATTGTTTATTGGGAAAGCAATGTTTTATAAAGAACGGTGATCTGGGTAAGTCACATGATCACTGGAGTTCCTTAATGATTTTTGAATCAGTCAAAAATCTTGCAAAAATTATACTTAATATTATATTTAGTCACATGCAGTTATATCGATAACACTGCTTTTGTATTATTGTGATGAATAAACCTGCGTAACTTGTGGTTAAAGTTTTTTTTCTACATGCAAATATACACATAATGATAGGCAATGAATTATTGTGCCAGAAAGACAAGGTTTCTAATACTTTTACCAGTCATCTAAAATGATGCTAGATAAAGAAGTAGCAGAAATTGTAATAGCAAATGAATTGTTGGAAATCCAATATCTTATTTAACTTTAGATGTCCTATATTACTTTTTGGAAAGCAATATCATTAAAAAAAACAGTGTATAAAAACAGGGTATAAGTCACATGATCAGCGGGCGGACCCTAATGATTTTGAATCAGTGATGAATTTTGTAAAAATATTTTTAATATCTTGTTTAAACACATGCCATTCTATAACTATATACACATTTGTGTGCATTTGTGTTACTATGATGGAAAAAACTGGTTTAGGCAAAAGTGCTTATTCTCTTTTATTCAATGCACAGTAATGAAAAAATGACGGTTAAGGTAAATTGGTGTTAAGTTTTTTTCTACATGCAAACATACACCATGAATTATTCTGAAAGAAAACAGGGTTTCTTAAACTTTGTTCAAATCATCTAAAAAGATGCTAGATAAATAAGTAGCATCTTATTTAACGTTATGATGTCCTATATGTTTATTGGGAAAGCAATATTCATTAAAGAACGGTGATCTGGGTAAGTCACATGATCAGCTGGAGTTCCTTAATGATTTTTGAATCAGTCAAAAATCTTGCAAAATTATATTTAATATTATGTTTAGTCACTTGCAGTTTAATCCGATAACACTTCATTTGTATGTTTTTTCGGATGTGATGGAAATAACAGGTGTATTCAAAAAGGCTTATTTCTGTTATTAATGCACAGTAATGATAAGCATAGCGGTTAACGTAACTTGGTGGTTAAAGTTTTTTTTTCTACATGCAACATACACAGAATGATGGGCAATGAATGAATCTGCCAGAAAGACAAGGTTTGTAATACTTTTTGCCAGTCATCTAAAAAGATGCTAGATAAGAAGTAGCAGAAATTGTAATAGCAAATGAATTGTTGGAAATCCAATATCTTATTTAACGTTATGATGTCCTATATTGTTTATTGGGAAAGCAATGTTTATTAAAGAACGGTGATCTGGTAGTCACATGATCAGCTGGAGTTCCTTAATGATTTTTGAATCAGTCAAAAATCTTGCAAAAATTATACTTAATATTATATTTAGTCACATGCAGTTATATCGATCACACTGCTTTTGTATTATTGTGATGGAAAATCACACTGCCGTAACTTGGTGGTTAAATTTTTTTTTTTCTACATGCAAATATACACATATGATAGGAAGAATTATTGTGCCAGAAAGACAAGGTTTCTAATACTTTTACCAGTCATCTAAAATGATGCTAGATAAAGAAGTAGCAGAAATTGTAATAGCAAATGAATTGTTGGAAATCCAATATCTTATTTAAACTTTATGATGTCCTATATTACTTTTTGGGAAAGCATATCATTAAAAAAACAGTGTATAAAAACAGGGTATAAGTCACATGATCAGCGGGCGGACCCTAATGATTTTTGAATCAGTGATGAATTTTGTAAAAATATTTTTAATATCTTGTTTAAACACATGCCATTCTATAACTATATACACATTTGTGTGCATTTGTGTTACTATGATGGAAAAAACTTGGTTTAGGCAAAAGTGCTTATGTCTCTTTATTCAATGCACAGTAATGATAAAATGACGGTTAAGGTAAATTGGTGGTAAAGTTTTTTTCTACATGCAACATACACAGCATGAATTATCTGGAAAGAAAAACAGGGTTTCTTAAACTTTGTTCAAATCATCTAAAAAGATGCTAGATAAATAAGTAGCATCTTATTTACGTTATGATGTCCTATATTGTTTATTGGGAAAGCAATATCATTAAAGAACGGTGATCTGGGTAAGTCACATGATCAGCTGGAGTTCCTTAATGATTTTTGAATCAGTCAAAAATCTTGCAAAAATTATATTTAATATTATGTTTAGTCACTTGCAGTTATATCCGATAACACTGCATTTGTATTACTATGATGGAATAACACTGCAGTAACTTGGTGGTTAAAGTTTTTTTTCTACTGCAAATATACACAGAATGATGGCAATGATGAATCTGCCAGAAAGACAAGGTTTGTAATACTTTTTGCCAGTCATCTAAAAAGATGCTAGATAATAAGTAGCATCTTTTAATGTTTATGAGTCCTATATTGTTTATTGGGAAAGCAATGTTTATTAAAGAACGGTGATCTGGGTAAGTCACATGATCAGCTGGAGTTCCTTAATGATTTTGAATCAGTCAAAAATCTTGCAAAAATTATATTAATATTATATTTAGTCACCATTTATATCGATAACACTGCTTTTGTATTATTGTGATGGAAATAACACTGCCGTAACTTGGTGGTTAAAGTTTTTTTTCTACATGCAATATACACATAATGATAGGCAATGAATTATTGTGCCAGAAAGACAAGGTTTCTAATACTTTTACCAGTCATCTAAAATGATGCTAGATAAAAGTAGCAAATTGTAATAGCAAATGAATTGTTGGAAATCCAATATCTTATTTAACTTTATGATGTCCTATATTACTTTTTGGGAAAGCAATATTCATTAAAATAAACAGTGTATAAAAACAGGGTATAAGTCACATGATCAGCGGGCGGACCCTAATGATTTTTGAATCAGTTATGAACTTTGTAAAATATTTTTAATATCTTGTTAAACACATGCCATTCTATAAACTATATCACATTTGTGTCATTTGTGTTACTATGATGGAAAAAAAGGTGAATGCAAAAGTGCTTATTTTCTTTTATTCAATGCACAGTAATGATAATCATAGCGGTTAAGGTAAATTGGTGGTTAAGTTGTTTCTACATACAAACATACCACCGCATGAATTATTCGGCAGAAAACAGGGTTTCTTAAAACTTTTTTGAGTCAGTCAAAAATCTTGCAAAAATATTATTTAATATTATGTTTAGTCACAGGCAGTTATATCGATAACACGCATTGTATTATTGTGATGGAAATAACACTGCAGTAACTTGGTGGTTAAAGTTTTTTTTTCAACATGCAAATATACACAGAATGATGGGCAATGAATAATCTGCCAGAAACAATACTTTTTGCCAGTTCATCAAAAGATGCTAGAATATAAGTAAAGTCTTATCTATATTGGGAAGCAATATTCATTAAAGAACCCG